>BQNB010175388.1:2492-13164 GCA_026074375.1 Tanacetum coccineum
TATACATATATATATATATATATATATATATATATATATATATATATATATATATACATATATATATATATATACATATATATATACATATACATATATATATATACATATATATGTGTATATATATATATGTGTATATATATATATATATATGAATGATGAAAAAGATAGTCGGTTCATAGAGCTTACACCGATGAAATTATTTGAAAGGATCGATTATTCGTTGATACGCACAAAAATCAACGATGTAAAGTATTGTAAAAAGTGGCCGATATCACCACTTATTTTGTAAAAGTATGTAAAGTTCGGGATGTAAGGGAAGTTGACCGTTATGGGAACGCCAACTTAGGTTGTCATTGTCATCTATGATCGAGACGTTTGTTTATAAGTTCGAGTCTTTGTCATGGAACGGTCGGGGAAAGTTACTAGCAACCGCACCTTATTTGTTGGCTTTAATCTATTTGTTTGTTTATTTTATTTAACAACAATTTTACTTCCCTTTCCTGATAACTAACCTTAGGATCTACTCGAATGAGGATGTGTTCGAACATGGATGTCTATTCCGTCGTTACGGCCATGTATGCATGTCTCAGCTGCCTTGTTTGACGACGACCTTTGGTGAAAGTCAGAAGCTCCACACCCTATATCATTCTTCATCCTAAAAAGAATGATTAAACCTGAGCCTATTAATAAATACCCAATCTACCTTTTGACTTGTTACTCCTTAGCTTTAGAGGTGGAGATGTGTATCCTTGCCAAGCCTATGATACGAAGCTAATCACGACTGAGCAATTGAGCGTACTACTAAAATGATACACCCTAGATTAGTTGAGTGATCTGAGTGATTTCATTTCCATATTTCGTGAGGAGCTTGGTTTTGTACAGGTGGTTTGAACAAGAAAAAGTGCTTAACGGAAAAATCCTTAACCTCGGTTAGGATATATTTTCAAAAACTTTTCTAAAGTCTACTTGAGGACAAGTAGGATGCATGTGGGGGAATATTTGATGACATCAAATAACGTCTATTTTATAGCATCATTTATCCCAAATGAAATACCAATTTTATATAATTATTGCAAAGAATTGGTAATTAATTGCTTATATTTGTTATATGCAGTAATTATGGAGCATATTGTGAAGTTTATAGAAAAGGCACGCATTTTGGAGCATAAACGAAGAGTTCAGGAAATTCTACTAATTCTAACATCCTATACGGCGTATCATTCTAGAAGCATACACCGTATCCAAGACTTGATTAACTAAAAGACCATTGCCTGACTTTCAAGAATATGCCGTATCCGCATCAACGATACGACATATATAACACTTTCGTTAACGAAGAAGAACCAATAAGTTTTATATCCAGCAAAGAAGATACGGCGTATCCGTGCCGACACTTCACAGATAACCACGGTCAACAGTCAAAGATCATGCATTTAATGCGGTCAATATTCAGTGATCTTACAATTAATGAAAATCGTAGTCATGAAATCCCTATATGGAAAGTTGAATGCACTTAATGATGATTGATGCAAATTACACGCAGAATTAATGACAATTTATGGTCATTAATTATAATTGGTCAACATTCAACTACTAACTAGGGGAACTCCATCAATACGCCGTATTGACTAGGGGACCGGCAGGTGACCCGATAATTATTCAACCAATATTGTTCTTAATTAATTGGTAATTGATTTTGGTGGTGGACTACCAGTGTATAAAACAACATCAAGCAATAAGTGGGTAAAGTCCTGATGGGATAGGGTATTAACAGGATCACCACTGCTTTAATTCCCTATGATAGATTATAATTAAACTTTAGGATGCTTTATGCGGATGCATTAATCGTGACAAGATTGTTCGTATCTAGGTCTTAAAATGAAGAACCGCCTAAGTCTTATGAATGATATGCCGCCTCAAAATAAGCAGCCATTGCACTAATTAATCAAACTGTCATTTAATTGGATTTAACATGGTTAATATAGTTTTTTATTATTTGGTTCGTACCGCTCTTTTGTCTTGTGTTTATTTGCTTTAGTTTGTATTGTGCTTAGAATTGATATTTGTCACCATAAACCTGTGCCAGTCTCTTAGGCTGAAACCCCCCCATCTCATTAGACAATGTATATAGCATAGGTTTAACCAGTAAATAGACTAATTAAAATACTAATAGAATATAGGAATAATTTTCCACTCTTAGTGCTCGATACCCTACTTCCCAACGAAGCTACATCTTGACCGGGTACACTGCCCGTTAGAGTGTTGTTTTTAGGTTTGTCGGCTAAATATAAATTTAAAACTTGATAATCAAATAATTAACCCTATACGACATCACATCAGGTTTTTGGCGCCGTTGTCGGGGAGTGAATTAATTAAACCTTATTCTTGTTAGGAATATTGTATCGTCCTATTACGTTCCATAGATCAATAGTACTAAAGATATAGAATTGACTCTAGAAAGATTCGTTTAGAATCTAATAGCAATTAGCGTATAGTCAGAAAAATGTTTGTATACAAAAGGCGACCCTTAGCGCTATAACTTGTTTAACTTTAAAATGTAAAGATTTCACAACATATACAAATATCCTAAAATGTAATTGAGACAAAAACCCTAAGACTGGGGCAGTCCCCCCCCCCCCCCCCCCTGAGGCGCTGCGGGGGGGGGGGACGGGGGGGGGGGGGGGGGGGGGGTCTTTCACGCCGATTTATAGTTTGTAGGTGTGTGGGGGTTTTTTATATTTAAGTATGAAAATGTATCAAAATTTGAGTGAAATTTTGACTGATGACAGATTATGGTTATTATTAAAAAAATATATTGGTGAATTTATAATTTTTACATAAATTTTAATGAGGCGGAATAGAGCAATGATTTTTCCTATTAATAAAAGCACAAATATAATATCACAAAATAGACTACGAACATGCACCTAAGCTCATATCACCGAATCTAAACAATGTATGTATGATCTAAATATAATATAAAAGAATGAATGCCCAATGTAGAGGTTCAACCCGTAACAACTATGAGTCCGAATAGTGATGTAAATACATTCGTCATTTTTGGGGCCAGCCGATAAACTATCAATGCTAAGCTTGTTCCGACACGGGGATGTTAATTTCTCAAAATAGATTCTATTGCATAACATTCGCGTGCTTACGATCTCAGTAATTAAGCAGTTCATGAGTGATAGCCGGAATAGTGGGTTACAGATACTTAGGCTAAATTACGTATATTTGAATTGAAAATAGTTACTTGAAATCAAATTTGTATCACCCACCACACACACACATGCACAACACACATCCATCACCGAGTTTGATAAATAGTTGAAAAGTGTAATAATGAAGTCTATAAAATATAATTATTGATGGTTGGGTGATGATCAATTGAGTTATAGTGGAATAGAGGTACACTTGGTAGTCTAGAAGAATGAAACCTCAAATTAATGTAGGTCGATGGAATATATGAACTGAATAATTATACCAAATAGTAATATATAAAGATAGCATCGCCACTGAAATATGAGTTTGTAAAAATGTTATACTATTATTAAACGAAATAAGTGTGCCATTGATATGAATATTAATATGGGTTTATTGATATCATAAATAAGATAATCCCTTTGTATAGTTGTAACAAATAATGCACTTTAATAAGTTAAAGGTAGGGATACAATTTAGATGTCTTAGTATAAGCTTCGTTCTATATCACTCTGTTTGGTATGATATCTATTACCCGGTGTATTCCCGGTAGTTGAATAGTTTTACAAAATCATCCATTTTTAATAAATACTTATGCCTACCGATAAAAACATTAAGCTTTCCAATTGTTTTTACACAATAAATATATAAAACATACTTTTATATAATTGAATTTGTTGAAATATCGTACATGTCATTAACTTATTCCGTTCTTTAGAGGCCGTTTTTAAGCCGTTCGTGTATAACCTATGGGCTCACAAAATGATTCCGTACTTTTATAAACATTATAAGGGCTGTTACTTTCTAGTGATTAAAAATATGATTTTTATAATATTATTTTGCAAGTACTTTACATATTAAATTTAGTAAATGCTATGATAAAATTTCATAACTTTTCAATAATCGCAATAGGTATCTTTTCAATGTTAATGATTCTTATCTTTTGGAATGCCAGCAAAAACTGTAATTTCAAGCGAAAAAATCTCAAACTTTCTGCTCAGTTTCGAATTTACACAGTTTTTATAAAGTTTCTTTTATAAAAACACTTTTACGTATATAATCTTGCAAAAACCATATCTCCTTCGTTATTTATCGGTTTCAAGATTTCTTTACATATTTGGAAACCTCATAACATGTACTATTTTATAAAAACATCAAACTAATAGTTTATGTGTCGAATTAAAACAGTAAGTTTTAATGTTTTATATAAATAATTATATAAACTTGATTTTTAAGTATTTCAACTTAAATAATTTGTCACTAGACTTCTAATTTATATAATATCACATCTTATACATAAATTAAGTCCTCTACATATTGTTCATCATATCTTGTTCATAATGTCCACAAAAATGTTCTACACATTTATTTAATTATGTAAACTTTGTAATTAAATAAATGCTTATAACTTTAACAAATAATTATATTAATTATCCATTGCTTGTAAATCCTTGTTTTAATCATATTAACATATTTTTAACATCTTACTAACTATGTTAAAAATACAATTCGTGTATGAACATGCATGATTTCTTTTTACACACTCATGAAATAACCTAGGTGATGATTTAACAACATATAAATTATATGCACATGAAATGGAGTAATTGAAAAGATTAGGGATCTTAGATAGACCTTAAATGAGTGAGTGATGGATGAAAGATGAGATCAAAGCCTTGTGATCAAACCATAATTCGAAACTCTTGATTGAAAACCCTAATTTTCAAGAGAAAACCCTTTTTGCAAAACCCTTGTATACTCTTTCAATTACCCAACTAAAACCTTCAATGGGCCTTAGAGTATCTTAGTGATGAACTAGGAATACTTGTTGTTGTTTAGGTTTTTTATTTAAGTGTGGTTCGTGTGTGTGAGATCAGACCCGAGAGCAAAGAGCACAAAAGGAGAGAACGAGCAACACAAAGGAAGTGTTCTTGGCTAGGCTTAGCTTGACTAATAGAGACCTGGTGTGTGAAGAAAACGTAAAGCACTTTAAGGGCTTGAACTTATAGGATAACATGAAGGCTAGAATTACAGCTAAACCTAAACTAATAAGATAGATTTTGGTCTCATTGGATAGGTTGTACCGGTTATAACTCAAGGGAGACATAAGTAATGACTTTATGAATTAAACACCAATGCATTAGGTGATAGAGTGTGTAAGAAATTTATGATTAAACAATGCATTAGGGTGAAGAGTGTGTAAGAAAAGGTAAGGTTATGAAGTGATGGGAGCTTAAGCATGGCCAACATGCTCTTTTCTCTTTTCCTTAATTCTATCTGATTATGGCAAGGCTTGGAGGCAAAGTCTTAGTGACTTTTCTAAGTTCCTTGATCCATTGTGTAAAGGAAATGATAATTTATGTTGTTAGTGGGATGTGTAGGTGATGTATTTGTAAGTATGATTTGTTGTAAGCTTAATTGTATGCGTATATATGTATGTATATGAAGAAGTTTTATAAATTTTTGCTAAGAATTGTGTTGATCATGGATGAAATGTTATAAACTAAACATGGGTTGACATTTGATGTGTATGATTCGTGTAAGTGTGATTGAAGTGAACTTAAGCGTGGTTCTTTATGTTTTAAGCTCTAACCGCCCCTATTGGCTCAAGAGGTAACAAGGGAATTTGAATTTAGGGTTCTTGATCCTTTGGATAATGGTTATGGTTGTTTAATCTTGCGTAAGAGTTGATGGGATATATCTTAAGCATGCAGAGTTGGTTTATTTCTTGTCCTTCCCTTTCCTTGTTCTCAGCCGAAATAAAACATGTGCATGGGACAAGAGTTTGATTTTTGAATTGGTAAAAGTAATAAGGTAATATCCAAGGGTTTAAACATATAGTAGTTTATTAGTGAGTGGAGTAAGTATGATTTAATTTAAATGTAAAGTGTGTATATGTGTTATGACCTAACATGGGTGAATATGTGTGAGTATAATTTGTAAATTTTAGGTATTGGGTATTATGGTGGGTATTTATTTAGATATGGGTGTGTTCCTAAAGTTACATGCATGGATGGATGCCTAAAATGCGAACCAGATGCGGTTTACATAAAGTATGATAATAAAACTTGAAATGCCTATTATTATTCTTCTAATAATAATATAACACTTATTGAACGTCAACATTTACTAGAATGGTGTCCGTTTATGATAGTCATTAATTTTAGCTTACGCGATTTAACTATGCGGTTTATATGAAATGAGACCTGAAATAGCTAAAAGTAATTATTGAGAAAATAATTGGAGTTGTAAAATGACCTGAAAACACAGGGTGTTATAAAAACCATTATCGGTCTATGACCCACAATTAAAACATGGGCTGGGTTATGAAAATCCTTATCAAGCACGTAATTTTTAAGAATCCCAAGTTGTATGATGTTTCATTGATACATAGTTTAAAAGTGCATGTGACTGTTCATGATATTGAGGAAATACTTAAGGATGCAACCAAGAGTCAAATTAAAATGGAAATCAAATTGAAAGATCCAATTGCTATTAAGAAAAAACAGAATTTTTATCCAATCAATTATGGGAAATTAAACGATCTTTACAAAACTTTTATTCCACAAGTAGAGCTATCTCTTGAACAAAAATATTTTTCAGATACTTCTACGTTCTACGTATTCTGGAACTCCTACAAGTGCAAGTACATTGAGTTCACCTCCCCTAACAATGCCAAGTTCAAGCAAACTAATTAGACATTTTAACATGTTAGAAAATGATATTAAAAAAATTGTACACTCTTTTGAAAACTAAAATGACTCCAAAAAGCATATTCTATACAAATAGAGAAGATACAATTTCGAGTAAATTTTGTTATGCTGAGGTGACACCAATTCAGGATTATTTGCATACGGTTTTCAAAGCTATTCAAACAAAGTTTCCAAAAAAAGTAAAAGCAATGATGGATATTTTTGAATCAATGAAAAGTGATCTTGATGCAACATAGAAACAAAATAATATTTTAAACGATTAACTCTTGGAAGCAACTCTCAAGCATGATGTTGATAAATGTATGTTAATGTGTTCTGATTCTATGCATGACAATTTTCATGATGAGATTGAGAAAGTCAAGACGAAATCCATAGATGTCCAAGATGGTTTGCTAAAACGATAAAGATTCTTGAACATGATTTTCAAAGATGTCAAAAACAATGCATTGATTTTGAGTTACAGTTGCAACATCAAAAAGAGAAAACGGATTGTGAAACTTCTTTGAAAAACCTTTGTGAAACATATTGGATATCAAAAATGGAGAAGCTTGAGAATGAGAACGTGTCTTCGGAATTTCAAGTACAATATTTGCTTAAAGAATGCGAAAATATCAAATTAGAATACCAAAAGCTTTTTGATTCAATAAAAAAGATACATACTCAGACTCAAGGAGAGATAAATGAATTGATTGAGAATGTTAATCACAAAATACATATGCATATTGGGATGTGCGGGCATAGAATCAAGATCTTTTGATAACAATCTCCGAGCTAAAAAGTAAGTTAAAAAATGTGTTGAAAAAAGTAAGTCTGTTAATATTAATTTGAACAAAACCTTTAGTTTCTGACAAACTTAATTGTGGTCACACCAATTAATACTACTTGTTCAAAAGAAATAGATTGGATCCAAAATGAAGAGGAAACATATTTGGACAAAAACATCTCTTTACAGACTTCACCAAAGAAAGATGTTGTGAAGAACATCACTGTCATAGGCACCGAGGATGTACAAGGTTCACACAGCAAACAAAAAAAGATTGCTAACACAAGATAATAGAGTGTTTCCACTTCCACAGGAAACTGCAAGATGTTACCAGTGTTAGAAGACCATCGATAGATGCTCATCGTCAAGAATAGTGCCTTGTCAAACCTTAAGTAATATCAGAGGATGTAGAAATTCATGTTAGGACAAATAAAAAGATAAATGTTACGTCTAAAAAGAATGTTGTCCAAACTAAAAAGATTGTACAACTGTTGCAATTAAAAACGCTCTTAAAGAGAAGGATGTATTGTGTGTTTCTTGTGATAAAAATGTGCCTACCTCGTGTCATGATAAATGTCTTGAAAAATATAAGTTGTCTGTGAATTCAAATGTTAAAAGAGCCTATTTCACTACTCCTAGAACTGCAAAATCTAAGTCTTTAGATACTACTCATGTAGTAGCAAAAACTAGGATTGCCGTAGTTACTCTCTTAAGTGCGAAAAATAAGGACTTGATGTAAGGGTCATAAAGGACTTCAGCAAGAAGTTTTACAACTCCCTAGGCAGTGTACCTAATCGTTGTAGTGTAGTATAGGCAAGACTCGAGGGTTGTTAACGTTCTCTAGGGGAATAGGTTGGGAAGGCTCATACACGGTCTAAAAGAATTTTAGGGGTTGAGAGAAGATTCTTTTGTGTTTTTATATTTTATGAAAGCATGTAAATCTATGGTTTGAGAGTATGTTTTGTTTAAACCTAATAACTAAACTAATTAATATCTAAACAATTGTGATAACTTTCTGATAAACAAATTTAATTTTCGTAACATGCACTTCTCCCAGATTTGCCTCTCCTAGATCCATATACTTTTGCCACACTGTAGATGATCTACATAATATTTCCTAGGTCATTGAAACGGATTACACGAACCGCGTCTATTTAATATTCCTTTAAGGCAACACACAGTAAGGTAGTATGAATACTATTACAAGCCCTAAGAGTATAATAAATTCATGTGAAATATCTTAATAGGGAATCAACCAGATAATGGTAAGGTATGTATGAAGACTGTTACTGATGGTATCCTTTCTACACACTCGTGATTCCTTAGACATGTCCAAAGCGATACAGACAAAAGCAGGTTTTCTCAAAGCCCTAACGAGTACATCATCAACAAGAAGCAACATAAAAATATACAACCTAAGTTTCATGTAAACATAGGTAAATACAAAAGGAGGGTTATTAGCCAACACATGTTCTAAAAAGCAAGCAGATAAATCATCAAACAACACAAGAAAAATTGAATGATTATGATAAATAACCTTACTTGATTAAAACATGGATGTCATAGGTAGTACAATAGGGGTTTAAGGCCCTAAAATGACCTACAAAGCTGCGTAGAATGACTAAGGTTTTGTCTCCTAGTTTATACAAAGTACACACTTAAAACCCTAAAAAATGGTTTTTATTTTATAAAGACACGACGCGAAGGCAGTCACTGTAGAAATCATGAGTTCGTCCGCCACGAGATGATTCTAGATCCTCTTAAGTCTGCCACGTCCGACGCCGTCACAAAATTCTTGACTCGTCACCCTATAGATCAACGACGGCGTTGCTTTATGCCTGCGACGCCGTCTCCACGACCTGTATGCATAAATATCTTCAGAGATTTAGTGTAGGTCCGTAATCAGTCCGTTTTTCTTCTCCAAGATGAGCCCAAGATCACGTGTATTTCCTCCAAAAGCCATCCAATTGCTAAAAAACTAAAAACAAACGATTAAGCATGTAATCTGGGCATATTTGCATGATTTATAGGGTTAAATGACCCCAAAAAAGTATATTAAATAACACCTCATTAAATACTTCTACACTTGGGATTTGCTTGTCATCAAGAAAATAGGTTTTTCTACCTAGACAATAGCAATATTAGGGTCATTTAACCTACTCTTTAAAAGTATTTTACAACATAACCTTCTAGACCTCGTAATTAAAAGCACAAAAATTATATGCTAGCACCTCACATAAGTGTTTGGGATTCTCTCTTTTTCTCCGTCGTATAATAAATTATAACATAATGGGGAAACAGAAAATCAACACTCATTACCTTTCATAGCACATAAATTACCATAGGCTTGGTAATGGATCGAACCTCCACCGCTAGGCGCAAGCATTATTCATTACTATCCAAGAGGTCTTTTAAAGGGTTGTGGGGTGTAGGTGTAAGATAACATTAACGGAAATGGAAACGGAAACAGAAATGGATGGGATACATTTGGGGAGTGACTTTTTGGGTGAATTTGGGGTGAAAGAGTTAGCTAATTATTTATAATAATACACGTTGGTTTGGTTGCTAAGCCAAGACTCGAACAAAGATATAGAAACTCTATAAAACTCTACACCAATCTCTTTCTTTTTCTTTTTTTGACTCTAATATAAACATAGACATAAGCAAATGGCAACCCGTACATTTTTTCACTCTTTTTTTATATGAATTTCTTTTTTTTGCACACTTTTGCCCTGCCATTGTTTAAACATATAATACATCATAGGGGTTTATAGATACACCCCTACACTTAAACTTTTACATACTCGATTATTTACAATCTAACTAATGACCCGATTTCATATGGATCAACATAACATGGAGTTTATTGAGCTCTATTGGGGGTAATAAATTACTTCTTCCCTAATTCTTCATAAGATCAATACTAACATGAATCCCAATTGTCCCAAAACAGTATTTACAAGGATAAAGACTTAGTAACCGTGTACCTAGT
>BQNB010175390.1:0-11038 GCA_026074375.1 Tanacetum coccineum
AACTAATATTCAAAATCCTAAATGCATTTCATTAATTAAAGACGGGTTGTCTCCCGAAAAGCACTTTTGTTTATTAACGAGTCTTTAAGTTAGACTCAAACTAACTCTACGTTTTCCTAGTAGTTCTCTTTCCCTCGTCCATCTCCTTCCTGGTTTTTTCCATGAATCTAGATCCGTTAATTCTTCCTAATGTTAGGACATCATCCATTTGTTTAGTTATGCTTATGAAACTTTTCCTATTTTTGAATGTGTATCGATGAACTTCAAAAGTTTCACTTTTAACTAACGGATGTGTGTAATCTATCTCCTCTATTCCATTTTGCCATAGTTCCTCTTCCTTGAATCCTTTATCATACTATAGTTTGGTTGTATCATGAAACTTTTCACATTTCTCCCATACTTCATCCAAGGCATATCTCTTCCTTCCTGCTTTTAACTCATATTCATTTTCCAACTGTTCAATTTCATTATCAAACTCTTCCTTGTATACATCAAATCTCCTAGAGTATGGGTCGTCCCGTGTCCTTCCGAAATCAACCTCAAAATTAAAGTTTTCTTTTATCTATTCCTTAAACATTTCACACTTAATAGTTTCACTGACATTTGTATGTCCTAACTTAATTTTCACCCACTCTTCAAATGAATTATCCCTAAGACGTGGTTTTTTAAGTTGTGTTTGGAAGACGTCAGGGAAGTAGGTGTTTATGCGCGAAGTGTCATTCGGTGGGCTATCACTTTTTTGAGGAATGTATGAGTGGGGATATTCATGGTGAAAGTCGTATGGGTCAGCATATTTTGTGGCTCTTCGTGATTTAACGTTAAAGTCATAATTTTGTGCTACCCATTCATAGTATCGCCGTTCACGAGTTACGTCGTCAATATTCTTGTTCCCGTACCTTACTTTAAGGAAGTCAGCAAATATCATCCCATTTCCCCCAACATTTTGTCTTTTATGATCTCGAAAACATAGAGCATCCCATTTTCCTCTTGTCCATAAATAGCATCATATCCACTACAAAATCTTAAATCGGGATCGCAAGTAGACCACTGTCTGCAATCCTTCTCACAATCCACAAAAGTTATACGAACAGGCTTGCACACATGCCATCTTGATACTACATTTTCTAAGAGATGGCTTCCTACTTCATCATCTTGACTACCTTTAAGCTCCTGCATATCATCACTTGAATCAACTGTGTCTATGCTTTCATCGCTACAGGAAGGGGTACCTTGCTCTAATAACAAGCACGTAGGGGAATCATAAGAGAATACATCATTTTTAATTTTAAGAGGGTTAAAGTTTTCGCTTTCCTGAACAGAGCTTGCCATGTAAATTTTTTCAACAGGAACTCTAGAGTGACATATTCTTTCATTCATATCAAACTTCACTTTTTCTTCACCTATTCCTAATGAAATTTCTCTCCTGAAAACATCTATTTGAGCATGTATTGTTGCTAAAAATGGTCTACGCAAAAGCATTGTTTCGTTAAGTCCTTCTAGCATGTCAATAACTACAAAGTCAAAATGGAACAGGAACTTATCGATTTTTACTGGGATACTTCCCACAATTCCTAATGGAGACTTCTTTGTCATATCCACCATTTCAACTACCATGCTGGTTTCCTTAAGGTCAGCCAATTTTAAATGTTCAAATAATGATTTAGGCATCATATTAACACTGGTTCCTAAATCAGCCATAACATATAACTTAAGATTACTAATAGTGCAAGGAAGAGTAAAACTTCATGGGTTCATTTCTTTAGGTGGTAGCTGGCATGGTAAGGTTTCTGAACTGTCATCTTCTTCCTCTTCTGTTACGAAAGATCTTCCCTAATTTTTGCTAGTCCTGCTAGAAGGTGTTTTAATTTGAGCTTTTTTTGTAAATTGACTTGCACTCTTCAACCACTATTTTAAGGATGTCAATTAAGGTATCCTCCTCTTCCTCCTAATCTTGCCTAGTTATACGTTTACTCATCTATGCATTCAACCATTCATCTACATCTTTTCTGTGTGGTTTGTCTAGAAAAGTTCCTGGTAATTATCACTAAACGTAACTTGCTTTTTTTCCTAGTAACAGGGGTAAGGGAGCCTTGTTATCTCTTTTCATTGTAAACTTTTTTGGGCAAGTGCCAATCACAACATTTGTCTAACAATTCCTGAAGATACACTTAGTAATTGGCAAGCATAGTTATTGAAATATCCAGTGGTTTAACTACTCAAGCTTCCTTTACAATCCTACCTAAACCGATTCTAACAACTCTTCTTAAGATGGCTGATAAAGTTTAAATGAGCACTCCAATTGTTCTTAATGGGTGAGGGATGGGCTTAACGTCAATGGCATACAATCCAGGAGCAAGAACTTTTGGTTTGACCATAGTCACTAGTGAAACAAGTCTCTTTCTGCTTCGCAATTAAAGCTTTAAAGACTCTTCAATCTCATTCAACAGGTAGACTTATTTTCACTTGTTGAGCACCGATGATCTTAATTGAGTCAGACAATTCCTTGTAAAGTTGTTTGATTTGCCTTTTCTATTTCTACTCTATCGCAATCATTTTGAGCAAAAAAGAGCAGTGACATCTATAGCCATTAAAGGCTCCAACGACTTCAGTCATTCACATTACGACTAGATCTTTCCAAGTGGTCTAATCACGTTTATCTTATTTCTTGAATCGATGTTTGAGATTCTTTGATCTTAAAGAATGATTTAAAATCAGAGGCTACCCTCATTCCCTTGATGCTTGTGAATTTTTTATTATCAAAACTTTCTTGAAGATGCAGATACTTTAATTGCAATATTAGGTATTCCCTTTCAAGTTTTGAAAATAAGGTTTGACTCATCATGACTTTAGACATGTCAGCTTCAAAGATCTAACCAACGTGATTTTTCCACATCATACTGCAGAGTTGAGTCGACAAACCATTAACAATCAGATTCTCAATTTTCAATGAGAAGGTTTTTACTTTTCAATTTCAGCACATGTTTTGTCCTACATTATTTCTTTTGTCCACTTCGTTATTCAATATGATCAAAAATTTCTTTCCAAATCTTTAACTTCTTTAAAAGGAGGAGGCTGTTTGTACCTAACAAAGTGTAACTTTAAGAGTTTTGAAAAATGAATAACATCAGTGGAGGTAACATCTTTTTGTTTGCTCAAAACCCTCTTTTTTTCCCCCACAGTAAGACCTGATGGTTGGATTCTATTTTTGCAAGTTTGGTCAAATCCGTAAAATCTGTAGTGAGTACATAAAGGATTAATTTTACCACTCGACTTTTATTGGAAGATTCTGGGACATATCTTGACAGGATTATTGGGTGGATACACATCATCTTAAAAATGGTTTTGGAGCTAAGGTCTCACTCAGCCTTTTTTCTTCTTCCTGTTGTTTGTCATCTATGACCAAAATACTTGTTCTGGGGTCAGATTATCTTTTTGGGGGAGCAAAGGTAGCAAGTAAGTTTTCTTTTGAGTAATCGGGTGGCAATCCAAACTTTAGTTTTCCAAACATAGAGGGCTTGCATTTTTTAATCGCATTCTATTCCTAGTTAACTCAGCTAACCAAGCGTAATCCACAGAGTTAAGTATAAAGTGGGTGCAATAATTGGTTATGACAATTACATGACCATTATACAGAGCAGACTGAGCTTGCTTTCCCGAGCGAGAACTAAGGGATTTTTTGTAGCCTATTGCTACCTAGTGCTTTTTTCATCAAAATAAAATATTTAGGTTGACACAACATTTAAACTTTTTAGAACTGACTGATCCGTTATTGTATAATCTATCTTCAAGCTATCTATTAGCTTCTTAATGTCCAAAAAATTCTTCAAGGATTTTGTCTCCCTTTTGTTTAAAATCTGTTTTTTCAAGAGTGTTAACTTCTTCTTTCTTTGACTTATAATGGTCAACTGTATAACTAATGAGTATTAGATGTTGAATGAAGTTCGATTTTAAATGACTTTCATTTCTATTTTCGGTCTGAGATAATTATTCTCATTTGTTTATCAATTTTTTTACCCGTTCTCGTATCATTATTCAAACATTGCCCCTTTTTTCGATACTCCTCGACCAGTTCCTTATATCTCGCAAGTTCAGAGGTCACTGAGTCAATTAACTACCATGTATGACTTATTTGCTAATCTACTTTATACCACCTCTGTTCATAGCCATTTCATTGAGAATTACATCAAAGCATCATTTCTTACAGAAGATACAAGTCATTTGAACAACATGATCTTCGTTTGTCTTCCAATATAACGGATCAAACGGAATATATTACTATTTACTCGTATAGTCCAGCATCGGGATTCAACAACTGTAAGTTAGTGATTGTTCATTAGGATTGCATCTCGTTGTACTACATGATACTCATACTAAATTGATTTTCAAAGTATCCATTATCATGTACCTCAAAAGGAGTATTTGAGTCATATGATTTCCCCTTCCCCGATGTTACCCGGCATCACGTAATTAGATCTTTCCCGATGTGAGATTTTATTTCAATGAACATGGCTGGTGATGGGACCCTCGTCAACATCATAGTCAATGCACAACATTCCATCAATCAGCTTCAAATACATGGTCCACAATAGTGCCAAATCATTCTTCGGCTGAATCATCCACCATTAATCATCTTACTTTGGTATCACTATCTCTCCTGCAAAAACAAAGACTGTTCTTCATTCCCGTACTGAACTGCAACTTGCACCACTTTCCTGGGCTTGCATTGAGTAGCATCTTGTCCTGAAGTAGGCTGAAATCTTGAAGTCGCTTTGGGGCCCTTAGGACATTCTCGTATCTATGTGCCCTAGTCCATTTACAGTTGTAGCACTTGATGGGTTTCGCTTGCCCAGGATAGAGTAATGCCTCCACTGTCTGTCCTCCTACATTCCCTAGCTACAAAACCATTTCCTCTTGCATTGTTTCTCTGAAATGTCCTTCCTTGATTATATTCCCGCAATGTATCTTCCACGGACATCTTAACCACAACTTTCCTCCCTCCTGAACCATAGCATTGTTCCTTGCATTAGAACGACGCTCTAAGTTGAATTGTTTGTTTAGAGGAAGATGTATTTGGTACGATTGATTGAGGAGGGGCAAGTGAGTTAGATTAAATTTCAAATCAAGTGTTCTTGAATAACTTCCTTAAGTTTCATTTTGAAAGTTTGTCAGAAGGATTATGTTCTGTTTGAGGATTTTTGAGGCGACTTGGATGATTGAGATGGATACTGCTAGAACTAGGCGTCCGACACTAGTGCCAAAGGACATTATTTGGTTGACCAACCTATTTCCATCATAATTCTGTCTCATTAAATAAGCATGCACCTTATTTGCTTAAGTAGGCATACAACAGAACAAATATGACTCTTTGCAAACCTCAGATACGTTTGACTTCAGTTATGAAATCTATCTCCACTCAGGCAACATGTATGTTCACAAAACTTATGATTAAGCTGCAATCCTTGACAGTGGACCATCTTGATGTTTCTCATGTGTCAATAATGAGCTTCGTAAACCTAACATATTATCCTTGAATGGTTTCCGTTCCTCCTGTCTCCTTTGTTTTGATGGAATAGTGTTCAAATTCATCGTATAACTGAGATTCCCTGTCATCCTTTTTAACACAGAACCTTCTAAATCATCTTCAAGTTTTCCCCAAATGTCTTTAAGCTCAGAAGTGATTGAGAGTGAGTAGATGTCCATTTGGTAAATACCGCTGAATAAGTGAATCTTGGTTGCACGAATTCAGCTTTATACCTATTCCTATTTCTTCAGCCGAAAGTGTCTTTTAGGGACTCGAGCACGGAACTGGACCTTGTTAGAAACTGCACCACTTTTCCTCCAGTAATACATCTAGATAAGAGACCGTTCCCCATCTGAAATGTTCCTACTTTAATGGACTTCCATAAAAATCTCTCCATTAATCCTTTCCTAGACAGTACATACGTATACGTTGTTAGCCAAGAATTCAAAGTCTGTTCTAATCAAAGGCATTGGTGGCCGTGAATCAGAACGCACACTGGATGTCATCTTGCATACTAGAACATCTAGTATTATAATGATAAATATGGTTTGATCTATCAATGATTAGTGAGCGTACGTTAAAGTGGTAGGGTTAACGAATTTGAATTTTTGTTTTAAGTGATATTAATAATCTCGAGTTTGAATATTATTCAAATTACGAAGACCATAAGCCACAACTCGCCGCCAAAGGCATACCAAACCGCGCAAAAGAAATAAGGCAACCTCTGGTGGAAATTTTAGTCAACTACGCCAACACAACACCGTGCCAAGCAACCCCCGTCGAATAATTAAGGCAACCTCGCTGTGAATTATTAAAGGCAACACGCCGAACACAGAACTCGCTGCCAAGCACACCCGCCGCAAGAATAAATTTTCAAACCGCCGTTGAGTTTTCAAAACCGCTAGAGTTGTCTCTCAAGATATTGTTATGTAAAATATTCAACCCGCTATAACCCTGTTCAAACCGCTGTAAGCAAACCGCTGCTTATAACAACTCGCCTAGCGTCCATGAGCAACTCGCCACCTGTTTTCAAACCGCAGTAAGCAAACCGCTGCTTAGAAACACCGCTCGCCGCTTGAAGCAACTCGCCAACTAACAACCCAGCCGTGGTCACAAGGGTTGGAAAACCTACTTAATAAAAAATATTACATTTCAGCAAACCACCGCCGTGAAGAAATTCTGGCAACTCTCCAACGAAGAACAACGACGTTTTCCCACACAAAAATCACCTATAAATCACCCTTTTTGAACGATTTTGCTTGATTATTTTGCACAACACATTACCAACAAGGTAATAAGCAACTAGAACACCCAAACTTTACCATACAAACAACAAAATTCGAGATCATCTTCAAAAAAAAAACGAGCTAGTGCCCTTCAAGAGGTACACTTTTTGGATCTCAATCAAAGCAAAAATCGCACATACACTACATATCTATCATCCCTAAATCACTGATACCAATTATGATATAATAATATTTTTCAGCAAACCGCCGTAAAGAAATTCTGGCAACTCTCCACGAAGAACAACGACGTTTTTCACACAAAATAGAATATCTTAGAGAGAGAAAGTGTTTTCTATGAAATGAAATAATGAACTAGCTTATCTCTTCCAAAGTTGGAAGAGGCTATATATAGTACATACAATATACCGGGTATTCGTACTCGACTTAAAACTGAAAAACGTACTATTAACTATTAAACTACGAGCTATAATAAACAGTAAAATACACAGGGTGACCGAGTCTTTTTCTAATATCTAACATTTACACATGACCTTGCTGGAAAGAAATTGACAATGTTGGTGAAGTATTCGTAATCGGGAATCTTATGTGTGTTGTAGTCATGCTGGAATTCAAACGCATTTACAACACACATTCTTGCTCATATACTCAATATGGAGAATCATACCGAGCAAATATCAAGGGAGTTTCTCGTTCTAATTCTTTTATTTCCCTTTTTTAACCGTTATTTTTATACAATGAGGACGTTGTATAATTTAAGTGGGGGATGGGAATTAGAATGCTACTTGTCCTATTTTTCACATTAAAATGCTTAAATTATGCTTAAATTTAAAAAAAATTCAAGCATACTTTTGTGAAATTACTGGTTATATAACCTGCACACAAAACCCTTATTAGATATTGTGAGGATTCAGCCTTATCCATTTCTGAATATTTACCCAAAATCCCACAAAAATATGAGTGTATCGATGATGTTGTAGACTTTAGAACTTGGCTTGGTATATCTATTCGAGACCACAATAATGAGTACTATGGATTTAGATGGAGTAACTTGTTTAAATTGGTAAATTTCTAGGATTACAACCAAAAAGCCTATATATGTTATGATATTAACTAACCACACCGGTTAGTTAACCCCCATATAAACCCTTTGTTTACTCTAATTTTAAAAGTAAGATTCCCTAGAAAAATCAGTATAGCCAATCCTTTAGGATAACACCAACTATTTATTTCGTTACACATTTACACCTTAGCCTACCCTGTTAGATTAAGTCCATTTATCGGTTGCTAGTTGCTTTAAGTGTAAAGTATGTATTTCATGTGTCTTGTGTCATTTTCTATCTCAGGTATGGTTGGGAAAATTGCACATTGCAATTGGGAATGTAAAAGTAGTCAAACTCATGTATTTTACTACCATCACAATTATTGGTATGTCCGAAGAACAAAGAATTATAGAAGATATTATTCGGAAGTTATTATGATCGTGAAGGTGGTAAAATTACACCGAGATTCGTAGTATAGTTTTGTAAATACTTTTTGTGATACTGTGGTTAAGCGGTAGTCACTAAACACTTTTCATAATACTATGAGTGATGCAGTAGACATTATACTCTTTTAGTCATACATTTATACTTACATAAACCTATGAACTCACCAACTTTATTTGACACTTTTAAGCATGTATTTCTCAGGTGAATAAGATGCTTGATGTAACTCATGTGCATTGGAGCAAAATTTTACAAGATTACATTCATGAATTTCTACATACATTCAAATTATCAAATCTCGTTGTACTATTTCTAGTCTTTCATTTTGATGCAAACTTTGGGACAAATGTTACACCAATTCAGATTTCAAGTAAATCAACGAGATTACTTTTCACACGATACATTTAGAGGTCGTTCTCTTATATCTTGTGCTATTGTATTATGAAGTAACACTTCCGATCAACATTCTGCTGCGACCTATTTTAGGGGTGTTACAGATTGGTATCTAGAGCGAAGGTTCTAGAGAATTAGGTTGCATAATTTACCTAGACTATAACCGTTTTCATAAACATTACATCACATAAAAAAATTTCATGTGCATACACACTACTTGCCTACTTGTTTACACTACTTGCTTACATGACTTATATTTGTGCTTACCTTCCCTGCGTATATTCTACACTTGTTTATATAAAAGTTATCTATATAAATACTAGGACTTTTCTCAAGACATTGTGAATGACACGATGGTCTTTAAATTTTTTCATGACTTTACGTAATACCGTTTTACATAACATTGAAGCTTGTTACAGTCTGCCAATCCCACTAGTTACCATATCATTCAACTCCGAATTAAAACACCAACCTCATACTGTTGAAATACCTACGTCACCTTGCGACCCATCGCCTAGAATCGTGCTGATTAATTCAAACACGACTTTATCCTATCACCTTGTAACACTTCATCTTTAGAGCACGACTCTTAGAACCATCTTAAACTCTACTTCCTATTTACGTTTGTAAATTCTTTTGAATTTTGTTGTATGCGTGGATGATTTAAATTACCCTATCAAACTTATGTTTCGTGAAAACTTGGTCGATTTACTTTAATTCTCTATTTAATTATGCAAACCACTCCTTAAACTATTATAGCCCTTCAAACATTTTTACAACCACTTTATAAACCATTTCACTACCACATGATAAACTATTTTACTAATCATTAATAATTATCTTACTATCGTCAAATGAAATAACATTTTATAAACCATTTTACAATCGCCATACAAACTATTTTTACTATCGTTGATAAACTATTTTACTATCATCCTATAAACCATTTTGTTACCACCTTATAAACTATTTTGTAGTCACCTTATAAACTATTTTGTTGTCCTCTATAAACTGTTTTCTCCACATCTTATATACTACCTTACCATCAACTCAAAAGCTACGTTACTACCACCTTGTAAATCACTTTGTTTTTATTTTATGAAACCATTTTGTTATCATCACATAAATTATTTTACTATCACCCCATTAGCTATTTAGATATTGTCTTAAACCGTCTTACGGTTATCACTCAAACCATTTTGTTGTCATCCTATAAACTACCTTGTTACCATCTTGTGAATTATCTTGTCACACTATAAAACCATTTTGATACTATTATTTACATAACGTTAATTTGACGAAAATAAGCACTGCATCGTTAGCCCTCAATTATATAGCCTGATCACCTATGTCTAATTCAGGAAGAACCATGACGTGCTGGGAGTAGGCACCTTAAAACGTTTTGTCAAAAATGAATCTTCTACTTATATCCCCGGAAAGCAAAATTTTGGTGTGCGTATCCATAAAACATTTATGTCACAAGAAACTGAATTAGTAATCATAGTAGCTAAGTAGACCTTTACACTACCTTACTACATAGAATCGACATCATCTTACGCCAAATCTTATGTCAGAAAGTCGAGACGCGTCGTTAAGTCACCCTAGGGCAATCCGCCGACAAGTTTAACCATCATCAAGAAATTTACTAAATCACCCACTCAAAATCGATGTAATATCGTAAAACTTATTAGTTGTGACGCCATCATAGGAACAAATTTGTTATCACCCTGGAAAGGAAAATGTTATAGCTGACGCTTTAAGCCGAAAGGAACGGATAAGGTCACTAGGAGTCAAACTTTAGTCGCAAAAATAAATTTGAATCTGGCGTCACAAACCTTGGATACTCAAGCTGAAGCAATTAAGAAGGAGAACGTTGAGAACAAAAATCTTCATAGTATAATCAAGGAGTTGAAACCTGTACCTATGATACTCTCTGTATTAAGAAAACGAAGTTGGTTAACACGTTTTAGGAGGATTAAGATAAGTATTCCGCAACAAGTACCCACACCTCTTCACCAACACCACTCCGGAAGGCAACACAAACTAAATTTTGGGACGAAATTCTTTTAACACGGGGAGACTGTAACAACCCACATTTTCAGGACATTTTACGTCAATAAATATTCAACTATTTATTTTAGACTTTTACGCGTTTACTTTTAATTTCAACCGTTTAGTTAAATCGCGTAAACTGAAAATCAACAAACAACGTAAACCGAAATCAAACAAATAAAAGTTTACATCAATCAAGTGTTATATTATTTTTACAAAGATAATTTATAACTTTTTATATTTTATTTTTATACGTTTCGTATTTTGGAACATTTTTTCATGCATGTAAACCATTCTACTTATCTACACTTAACTAAATACCCACAATTATACCCAATACC
>BQNB010175393.1:0-13164 GCA_026074375.1 Tanacetum coccineum
CACAAGAATATACTTCTTTCCATTGATCGAAGCTACCCTCATTGGTCTGCATAAATCCATATGAAGTAATTCCAATTTGGAGTTATCACTTGGAACCAATTTGGATGGATGAGAAGCTTTCTTGCTTTTTCCTCTTTCACAAGCAGAACAAAGGTGATCTTTTCCATATTTGAACTTTGGTGAAGAAGCATCCAAGTCAAGTCTGGAAATATTATACAAATTAGATTCGCGTCCTCCTGTGAGCAAATCATCTCCTTCCAGATTTCACACATAACATGTCTTAGAACGAAAAGCCACTTCTAAATCACCATCACAAAATTGCACAACGCTAAAGAGATTATGTCAAAGACCTTCAACATAATATACATGACAAATTGTGATATTGCCCTGTATATAATCGCCATAGCCTGTGATTGCTGCAAAATTATCATTTCCAAAGCGAGTGGTGCCTATGAATTTCTCAATGAAATTTCTCAGCAGTAATCGATCACCCGTCATATGCTTTGAAAACCCACTGTCAACAATCTACAGAAGGATCTGGACTACCTGCAACATACGAAGAACCAACACATGGACAAGTGGGCAATTTGACTACCCATTATTCAGAGTTGTGTTAACGGGAGACCAAACAACATTTGGTTATGATTCAAACCACTTTTGCCAAATTTGACTTGTTCGGATTTTGTTCTTCATGTATATACTTGAAAAGTTATCTTTTAAATTTCATTTCTTTGTCTTAGAAGCACTAGAGACCTTATGTTTAGCTTTTGAGGCACTTCATACATCAATCTTAGGTTTGGAGACTATAGAAGTAGTATCTAAAGACTTAGATTGTGTCAACTTCTCAGAAAACCTAGTCTTAAGAACTACATAAGTAGTGTCAGAAGATGTTGGTGTTCTAGAATTAGAGGATAAACCTCTACGATCATTCAAATGCACATTCAATTTATATTTAGCAAAACATTTATCATGACATGGAATAAGTACATTTTGCATACAAGAAACACATAACAGAGTTTTCGCTTTAGCAGCGTTTGCAACATTAACATCATTTACATTCTCTTTGTTTGAGATAACATTTGCAGATGTATTATCTGTTTGCTTATTTTTCCTAACATAAACGACTACTTTCTTTGCTGAATTATTAGATTTAGCTAAGACACTGTTCTTGACATGTAAATCTCTATTCATTAGTCTTCTAACACTAGATGCAACATTCATTCCTGTAGAAGATAAATCACTCTTAGCTTCGTTTGTTTGTGATTCTTGTGTTGTGACAACTCTGTACATGCCAGGTGCTATGACATTGTTGTTTGAATTTGCCCCTCTTTGTTTGTCAGGTGAAGTCTGTAAAGTGACTGGTTTTGACACTACATGTTTTTCTTTTGTTTTTGAAACAACCGTTTTCGTTTGAAAAACTTGTTTGTTTATCGGTGTGACACAAAGAAGATTTTGAGAAACATTTGTCTTGTCAAACTTAGTATTTACAGACTTACCTTTTTCAACAGTTGCCAATCTAGTTTTTAACTCAGATATGGTACTTAAAAGATTTGGATTCTCAGCACGAATAGCACCATATGCATATGTTTTCTCAGAGACATGATCAATTAATTCATCCATTTCTTTTTTAGATTGAGTCCGTGTCATTTTGATTGAATCGAAAAGCTTATGATATTCTAATTTTACATTATCTCGTTCTTTTATCAAAGATTGCACTTGAAACTCCAAAGACACGTTCTCATTCTTAAGTTTCTCCATCTTTGAGATCCAATAGTAATCAAGAGGATTTGTGTTTTTATTATTTAAATTTGACTCCCATTTATGTTTTTCTTTTTCATGTTGTAACTTTAATTCAAAATCAACACTTTGCTTTTGACATCTTTGAACATCTTTTTCAAGAATTTTTATTTTTGCTTGCAAACCCTCTTGAATCTCAATGGAATTCTTTTTGATTTGTTCAATTTCAACATGTAAGAAATTATCTACGCATTCATGATTTAACAACACACTTATTTCAACTTCATGCTTGAGGGATGCTTCCAAAAGTTTATCTTTTAAAAAATCATTTTGCTTCTTTATTTCATAAAGTTCACTTTCTGTAGACTTAAAAACATCTTTCATTTCTTTTATATCCATTTGAAATAGTTTCCTAAAGAATTCAAAATAGAACTGCAACTCGTTAACAATCGGTTTGAATTGATCTTGACAAAAATCATTTAGTTGTATTTCTTCAGGAGATGTGTAAAAAATGCTTGCTCTTTTACAATTCTTTTGAATTAACTCAGACAATGTTTAAAAACAACTTTTCATTTTATCCAATTGTATGATTAGAGGTGACTCACTCGGAATTGATGCCGGGATAGAAGAAGTTGCATTTGGAGTCTTATCAGAAGGAATAAAAGAAGATAGAAAATATTTTTGCTCAGCAGAAAGTTCTTTTAGAGGAACAAAGTCTTTATAAAGAGCATTTATTTGTTTGTAATCAATTGTCCAACAATTCTGTTTGTTTGCAAAAGCAATTGGATCATTCATTTTTTCTTTCACTTTTTGTTGGCTTTTGGAAGCATCATCAAGAGTGTCCTCAGTATCTCTAACATTCAAAGGAATTTCTGAATTACTCAGACTAGAGGCAATATATAACTTTGGACATTGAGAAATTGCTTGTTTGAGTGTATAAGGATTCGGGTACCCTAAACCATGTTTTAATTGTGAATCATGCACATACAATGGCTTTGGTCCAAGCATAAACATTCCTTGTAAGGAATTGCCAAGTTTTAATATTAGATCAACATTCTTTTTAAGTTTGGACTCGAGATCTAGAATAGTGTCATGATAACGATCCTCATTTTCACTCATTTGTCTTTTTAAAATTAAATGAGTCTTTTGAAGTTCCTCATTTTTTCGCTTGTAATCAGTGACAGCTAAATCTAATTTATCTCGTTGTTTTTCTAGATCTCGAATAATATCTCGATCACGAACAAATTGAGACTGAGCTTGTTGATTAAAATGTTTTGCTTGTCTATCAGCCTCAAGAAATTCGTTGAGATAATTGTTATCCCCTTTGATGTTTTCCAAAACCCGAACCCTTTCCTTATACAACTCAAGCTGACTAGACAAAGTCGTGTTTTGTTGTTGGACTTTTTGAGCAAATAATTGTTGTTTCTCAGCTTCCTGATATGCATTTCTAGCTAGTTACTCTAACGTATATCGGTTAGGAACATGTGTATCTTTTTCAACACTGCCACTATTAACATTTCCATTTGGTTCATCAAATATAATATTGCTATCAATTTGATCATCACCAATTGTACTGTTAATAATTTTAGTATGAGTTGGATACATTTGTTCTTAATTATCTTTGATGGATAAAGATTGTACCTCACTAATAAATGCAGAATCATAGCTTGGCCCAGCATCAGAAGTATTATCGGCTGGTTGGATCCTGGCCATTAAGCATATGTTTGCACTGAGTTCTTCAATTTCTTCCATCCTTGAAGCATCAGCAAAGAGAAAATCATTTTGTTCATCGGTAAGAATTACTCCAGCTTCATCCTGTTTGGCCAGCAACATTTGTTCCATGAAGTATTTTGAATCCCGAACTCTGGCTTGGACAAGTTCCTACATAATGTCACTTTTTCCACTACAGTTTAGCCATTGAACAGTTGTAGCATTTTCCTGCAGACGAAGTCGAAGAGTCCTTTGAACAATTTCGGTCTCCATTGTTGAGCATTAGCATCCCTCAACAACTTCCTCTTTGAACCTAAGCTCGTCTAGTATTGTCATTCATATTACCGAGAGTTCCTGCTTTGAATGTTCACCCTGGCTCCTTGAATGATTGCTTTGTTTCTGGTTGGATGAAGTACAAAGACATTATTTGTTTGGATTGGAGAAATTTAGAGTAATGGCTCGAGCAAAAACAACATTGGCAGAGGCTAGGGGATCTTCAGAGGAATGGTTTGGACATCATCCTGCGGTACTCATCGTCAATAATCAACCACAGACTAGATGTGTTTTACATAATAAGATAATGTATTTCTCGAAGATGATTCCATGTGTGCTACTAGAGCCAAAGGATCATGAGACTTTTCTAACTTCTTTGCCCGTGATGCATTAACCAATTTCTCAAATTGCTGAAGGTAATCAAAGAGATCATCAAAAGAATCCACTATCAAATGTTTAGCAAGACGAACTTAGGTGACATATTTCAACCATTCCGGTTGCAAGCTATTCAGGAACTTTGTGTTAACTATGACAATTGGAAAAATCATTTTATTTTGTTCCAAATCATTCATTAACCGAGCAAAGCGGTTATGGACAGAAACAAGTGCTTCCCTTGGTTCAACAACAGACTAATCAAATTCGTTTATAAAACAAGTTTCTCTGTCAACATGGTTTTGTATAGTGCCCCTCATCAGACGTTCAACTCTTTTCCACATTTCCTTGGCCGTAGTGCAAGCATCCACAGAGTTGTAAATTTCATTTGGAATAGAAAGTAGAATCAGATTCATGAGCTCAATTTCAGCATCATAGTGCAATAATTCATCACCTTGTAAATCTTTTGCAGTCTGTAGTGTTGGTAATGACGAACCAGTAGGAACAAACATTTGAAACTGATAAGGACCTTCATCAAGTGCTTTGTTAAGCCACTTTCAGTTTTCTCTCTTTTGATTTATATATCGTCTAAATCTACTTGCCCATGGTATATAACTACCCCTTTTAAGCATGGGAGGCCTAGTCTCAGAACCGACATCAGCGAGAGATTGTTGATATGTTTTGGATGTCGACATGTCTTATGATTCAAAGATTGGATCTTTGTAGACAAAAATGAGTGATATTTGTGAGAAGATTTTCAAACTCAGTAACAATTGTCAAATTCGGACAACACTATTCTCGGATAACAAGTAGCCTAAAACTCGGTACACTTCCCGGACAGAACTAAAACTCGGACAAAGAATACTATCAAACTCGGTACTCTCAAAATGTAGTAAACTCAGAAATATTCTTAACCAAAAATCGATTAACTTGTTTTATTTCAAAAAATTGATTAAATGAAACTCGATAGAACCGAAATTTGAAAAAATCCTTATGACATGAATTAACAAGAACCACAATATCGATAGAACCGAAATTAATGATGTCTTAATAATCCAAAAACATTTATATCACCAAATTCGATAGAACCAAATTTGATTTCCGAGTTTAGTAATTACCGAATTTGTATTTCAAAAACCCAATCTACGATAAAATCGTGAACTTGTGATGTTTTAAGACTTTGTAAGCTTATTTCCAAGATTAAATCACTAAATCCTTATTCACACTTTTCGATAAAACAGAAAATGTACGAATACCTATGAAACTCGATAGGCAACCGAGTTTATCAATAACCACCTAATATACGATTTTCGATAGAACCGAAAATGCGTATATATCTATTACAACACGTTTTCTACCAAGATTAAACTAATAACGATACAAAAGCTCCCGAAAATGATCCGAGAATGCTAAAACCCCTTCCGAGAATACAAAAACACTTCCGAGAATGCACAAACTCCAATACACCGTCACGTCAAATCCATTAGAATAGTCGATAATGCTCAATTACTCGAAATAGTTACCAAAATACAAATCGAAAGCTCAAGAATCTCAACCGAATTCTCCAAATTGCATTTTGTGGTTCTCGGACGTATAATAAATCACAAATCGAATCACTCTAATTCTCTAATGGCGTATGATACCACTTGTTAGGTCTTGTTTATCTTGAATCATACATAATCAACCATGAAAGCTAAGAGAGAATAGTAGAGGAAGACAAGTATTTAATTTTCAAATATTATAAAATGGAGGGAAAAAAGAAAAGATTATTACAAGGCTTTCCTTTCTAATAGTGATTAGGAGGGGTATTTATAGGAGAGGAAAGGAAGCTTCCCTTTCTTTATTTTTCTAATGTTTCACTTCTAGTCCTTATACTTTGGTAATTATGCTATTTGTTTCTTTTAGCATAATAAACCTTATTACAAGCTACTTTATTCTTAACAAAATAAAGACTAATGACTAAATATAATTAAACCACATAATCGGCACTTTTTATGAACCTAAAAGAGGTAGTACTTGGGTGTTTTGGCAAAACATCGATTTGAGACGAATCTAAAAGACTAGGATTTACATAACTTATTAAGGCTTCGGTGTCATGAGCATATGGTAATATGATAAACATGTTTGTATGATATTGTATGTGTTACAATAGTCACACACACTCGGAAACGTTAAGATTCACACTACTTTTATTAAAAGATATCAGTTACCAAATACTTTTCATGATACTGGGAATGAAACAGAAATGACTGATTCCTTTTAGTCCTCGTAAATATTTTACTTAAACCTATGAATTCGCCAACTTTATGTTGACCATTTTAAGCATGTTTTTCAGGTGCTTAGATGTGGATGTCGTTGATTGCTATATGGTGTCTCCTTGTATGGCCCAGTTTTCAAGAATCTTTATCTACTATTTAAACATCATTGTTGATTCCAAAACTTAATTACGCTTCCGCATTTGACCTTTTTAAATCTCACAAGTATTGTAACAACTTAATTTATGTTATCAATGCAACGATGTTTATTTTAAAAACGTATCCTTTAAAGGTCGTTCTTTGTACTTTGTGTGATGTACATTATGACGTCACGCCCCCAGACACGTATTCCGTCCAGGCCCTATTTGGGGGTGTGACAGATTGGTATCCAAAGCCAAGGTTATAGAGAACCAGGTAGTATATACTAGGTCTGGTCTATAACCAATATGTGATCCTTACGTGCTCTTTGTGTGTGTGTGTGTGTATATATATATATATATATATATATATATATATATATATATATATATATATACACACACACATATATATATGTACTAAATATATCATATTACCATAATTATACTTACATTTTATTTTGCCATATTATATTTTACATCACGGTTATTTTATTCACCATACGTGTCCTACATAGTTTCATATAAAGGTCATTATATAAATACTAAAACTTTTCTAAGACATTGTGGGTAAAACAATGGTCTCGTTTATTTCTAAGACATTGCAAATGAAGCAATGGTCTCGTTTAATTCTAAAACATCGTGAGTATACGATGGTCCCAAAAACTTCTTCATGAATTTACATAATATTATTTTTCATATCGTTGAAACTTGTTACAGTCCTCCAATCCTACGTTATCTTACTATCCGAACCTGAACGCGAGCTTGAACACCCGTCCCATACTGTTGAAACCCTTACGTCATCTCGTAACGTCGCAATCTTTCTTACTCTTGGTAATTTCTAGAAACATGCCGATTAATTCGCATACGATATTAACCCGTCATCCAATAACGTTTCATTTATTTTAACATGACTTATTTATTTTCCTTTTATTTCTCTTTATTTGGAAGAAAATGTCAGCATCAAGACAAGGAATGAGTTCCGAAGAAATGGAGCAGGTTGTAGCCCAACGAGTCGCTAATGCTATTGAAGCTATTGCGATCTACTAGTTAAAAATTCGCATGGCTCACGACTCGATGAATCAGGTCGTACGTGAAGAAGCTACGGTAGGAAAGAATGTTAGCAACAAAAGGAAATGGGGAAGTGATCACGGTAGGGATTCTGACCAACAACAAAGCAAGAGGATTGAAGTGGTTAGAACACACGCTACTGGGGTAGGCAACAAGAAGGCGTATGCTGGAAATTTGCCTTACTGCAACAAGTGTAAGTGGCATCATATTGGACCATGTACTATGAAGTGTGGTAATTGTAAGATAGTTGGCCATATGAAAAAGAATTGTAGGACTTCCGCTCTTGCAAAAATTAAGAGGGCCCCAGTAGCCAACCAGAAACCTGCAGTGACCTGTTTCGGATGTGGTGCTCAAAGGAATTTCAAGAGTAAATGCCCAAGATTGAAGAACCAGATGTATGATAATCAGAAAAAGAAGGAGGGAAAAACTCGCAAGAACTCTATGGTCGTCAAGGATTTTACTGATGCTTAAGGAGAGATTTTTCTGACCTAGTGAGACCGAAGTCAAAACTTTCTATAACTATATTCCCTAAGAGATATGCACTAGTACTTTTCTATGAGTTTTATTGTAATAGGTGGATGTTTTAAAATTCCTATTAATGTATGTATCATGACGATTCCTTCGGTTACATTCTGATTCTCTATAAATTAAAGTAAGTCGTTTCTTAAATAGTCATCGCTTTGTCAACACTTTCTTTGTCGTCTTATAAACCATTTTTACTATCGTCTTATAAACTATTTAACTGACCTCCACAACCTATTTCATTTTCATTTTATAAGCTAACTAGTGTCAATTCGTAAACTATTCGTTACCATATTATAAACCCCTTACTATTTAAAAACTATCACTTGATTTTATCGAAAACCATTTTGCTAACACCGTAAATAAATTTTGCTATCTTGCAAAATATCTTGTGTCGATATATAAGCTGCCTTGTTCTCATTTTTACAAACCGTTTTTGCTACCTTATGAACCACATTGTAAATATACCATGTAAACCTTTAAACATAACACTAGTTTGACGAGAAGAGCATGTCATCATTAGTTCCTAAATTATACATAGCCTGATCACCTATGGATAATTTAGGAAGGACCATGCCATGATAAGAGTAGTCACCAATTTTTTTTGTCAATCTACCTTCACTTTCCATTTCTATTTACGTTTCTTTCTCTATATTTTCAACAAATTTTATCATATTCATGTTTTACTAATATTTTGTGTGTGTGTTCGTGAGTTGTGTCTGTCATGTGTATTTGTATTAGTAAGTGCCGTAACTAAGTAGACTTTCTTAACCCTATCATATAGAGACACCGTACCCTTAGCCAAGAGACTAGACCAAATCACGCTCCTTGCGGTCATGCAAATCATGGATTGTAAAGTTTTGGAACATTAGGAACTGATCCCTTTTAATTGGATTAGGATCAAGAAAATTTGGAGATAATCAACTCACCGGCCCATAAACTATTAATGAAACAACTGAGATGTAAAAGAATTATGTTGAAGTGAGATGAAAGCTAGTTGAGTTTCAAGTTGGAGTAAAGGGCATGATGAAAATGTCGCCAAAAAGGGGTGATACATTTTAGCAAACGAGGAAAGCTGAAACCGCATTATATTTAGGGCTTTTCAAAATCCTTGATAAAGTTGGAACCATTTCGGACAACATTTAAGCTTGTCCTAGAGAATCATTACTTGAAATCCTTATACGTTAGCTATTTTTGCCTATTCGTGCATTACCTGTGCCCAATATGTATATACACTGATAAGTGCACATGCAAATTATATTGCTTTGGGTATTATTTTCTTTGGATTTATTCTGCCATGAAATTGTTTTGCCAAGAGTTTATCTCTGCTATGAGTTTGTTTTGTTTGAGATTACATTTGCCTTGCGTCTATCCTTTCCTTCCGTTTACTTTTGCCTCGCGCATGGCCTAGGAATATGTCGATTAGTTTCAACACGCCTTATTCTCGTCACCTCGTAATGTCTTATTTATTTATTTAATTATATACATTTTTACACGACCTTATACCGCCGCACTCTTCCTTACTTCTCGTGATTTGCATAAACATGCCAACGTCAGGACAAAGTCTAAATGCTGCCGCCATTGAGCAATTGATACCCAACGCGTAACTGAGGCAATGGCAGCTTACGAAGCAAACCAAAACAATCAAAACGGAAATGGAAATTCCAATGTGAATGCTGGAGGTGTTGTGCCCGTTGCTCGTAAGTGTACTTATCAAGACTTCGTGAAATGTCAGCCACTTAACTTCAAGGGAACTGAAGGAGTTTTCAGATTGACTAGATGGTTTGAAAAGATAGAGACTGTATTTCACATCAGCAATTATCCACAAAAGTGTAAAGTGAAGTATACCTCATGCACTCTGCAGGACAGTGCATTGACTTGGTGGAACTCGTACAAGAGCACAATTGGAACTGATGCTGCGTATGCCATGACATGGAAGGCACTTATGAAGTTGATGACTGAGGTATATTGTCCAATAAATGAGATTCAGAAGATGGAGACTGAGTTATGGAATCTGGCTGTGAGGGGTAATGATTTGGCTGCCTATACCCAAAGGTTCCAAGAGCTAATCTTACTGTGCACTAAGATGGTCCCTGAAGAGGAAGACTGAGTTGAGAAGTTTATTGGGGGTCTACCCGATAACGTCCAAGGAAATGTGATTGCTACTGAACCCACAAGACTCAAAGATGCTATTAGAATTGCAAACAATTTAATGGATAAAAAACTAAAAGGTTGTGCTGCTAGGGATGCTAAGAACAAGAGGAGGTTTGATAACAACCCAAGAGATAACCGTGTGCAACAACCACCCTTAAAGAGGCAGAAGGTGGGAAGGGATTACATGGTTGGGAACAATAAGAATAAGGGCTATGCTGGAATTTTATCACTCTGCAATAAGTGCAAGCTAAACCACCACGGTCCATGTCCCCTTAGATGTGGAAACTATAAGAAGGTTGGCTACCAAGCAAGAGACTGTTGGGCCTCTACTACGATGGCATGCTATGGATGTGGAGGAAAAGGACACACCAAGAGGTATTGCCCAGAATTAGGGAACCAAAATGGAGATGGAGAAGCTCGTCAGAACCTCGACATTGTTATAGGTACGTCCCTCCCCGAAAATTTACGTTCTAGTATTAACTAATGCAAGCGTCAATAGGAATTTCATTTTCACCGTTATTAGCCATCATAGCGGTCTCGCCTCAATTTTCTTGGTCTTTTAACACTTGGTTAACTTAACGAAATAATTGATCTTGTCATCTTCTTTTAAGAACTATCCTTTGACCGTACCCATTTCTTGAACCTCCCGTCTACGTTAGATACCACGACTTGAGATTTGAGGACAAAGCTCTTCTAACGGGGAAAGGATGTCACACCCCGTAAATTTCCAATCATTATTTTAAACTATTCCGATCATTATTTTGACTTTTAGATGTTACGTTTAAATTTGACTTAAGACCGAGAAGTTATCCTGCGTAAAACTAAAAAACGTCATCGAACGCGTTCCGGCTTCGTCTTTGATTAGTCTACATGCTATATGCATTATTTTATCATTTTAAAGTATTACGTAGTTTACGTACACTTCCGTTTGCGATTCTTAGATTTATCGCGTACAATTTACGTTTTTTGCGTTTTAGGTCAAACGGAACCCCGGAAAGCCGCCACCTTTGCATGTAAACTTATATTATCACCCCATACACTTATTAATATCAAAATTTTGAATTTCCTCCTCCTCCTAACCTCAAAGTTTTGTTCATATTCAAAAAAAAGGAATATACTTTAAAATTCAAAAATACACATGTATGTGTAAGATGTAGAAAAAGACTTAAGCATGTGTCACTTTCACTCCTTGTTTTTTTATGCAAGACCAAACCATGTGAAGTATAAGAACTCTTACACTTTGATTCCATTTTTTTATCATCTAGTAAATGAACCATGACTTGATACTTGCACCATAGTTCTAAAATTTTAACCCATGGCCTCCTCTTTTGCTCTTGGTGAACCGAACACACACACACACACACTATAAGTGTATGTTAGTGATTGAATTTGTCAAGAAATATGCACCCAAAATCCTACACTTGTTCTATAAATTCTAAGTAACCTCACATTTTAGGGTTCACTTTCATTTCTTCAAGCCACCACAAACATTTTTCTTTCCTTCATTCTTGTTCTTACCCCACGGCTCAAACAACTTAATAGGGTTTGATTTTCCTTTGAATCTCAATATTCAAACATACTAGGTTCATTTCTAAGGTTATCTAAGGTCATTCCAAGCATTGGTTATTTGATTTTCAAGATCCATTAAGGGTTTCAAGAATTAGGGTTTCACTTTATTTTGGGGGTTTTTACAAGATCTTGGTGTATGTTATAGATCTAGTGTTCAATCTTATTTCTTCATTAACTAGTAAGCTTATTTCTTGAACCCACTCTTTTTTTCTTTGATTCTTGATCAAGATCTATATATTCTATTGTGTTTGTGCAAGTCTTTTAAAAATAAACAAGATGACACATGAACTAGTTATATTTTTATGGTTCTTTGATTTACATATTGTTTTGATTGTGAGTGTAAGTGACCATGTGTGTTGCAACAAAGATGATGATGAGATTAGAGTAGTTTTAATGATGGTTTTGATGGTGGATTAGTAGTGAATGAAGATTAGGTTAAATTAGGCACTATTGTGAAGTTTGGATGGATTTCTGAGGCGATTTAGGTTAAATGTGGTTGTTGTTCGATTTTTTTTTTTGGTTAATGGGTGATTAAAAATGTTTTAAAGGGTTAGAAGTCTAAGATTATGATATTTAATGATTCCCTGGTCGTTTCGGTATAAAAAAACGCTAAAAACGAACTTAAAACGACCGAGTTACGCTCAAATGAAACTTGAAATATTTTTCGGCAAAACGATTTTTACTACGATGAGATCAGAGATGAAAATGACCATTTTGACCCCTTTCGTGTCCGTTTCGGCCAAAGTGTAAAACACAAACATGGCTTAAAATGACGTGTCCCTTCCAAAGTCTCGAAAGTCGTGTTAAAAATGCTTTATGAGTGAGATAGACCTAGTTTTTGTCAAGTTATTTTCGGACATATAATTTTATATATTAAAACGTTTTTAAGCGGGCTAGGTCCGTTTAGGTTTCGAAAGCCTTAGAAAATATAAATGTAGTGATATGTTCTTATTACGAAGGGTTAAGAGTTTTCTAAGAATGATAAAGCGATACCGTTGAACGTTACTAAAAATAGTAAGTTAGTACGAATTAGCAAAATAGAAATGAAAAGTAGGTGTTTAGGTTTTGTTAGTGCGCTTATGAAATTATGGACTTGACAAATATAGGGGACGGTATTAACATCCCGAAACTTAGAACTTTCCGAAAATAGAAAGTTTTCTAAAATAGTAACTTTCCAAAAATGGCAACTTTTCGTAAGAATAGGGTAACGTTTATATAAACCTAATGAGTTCGTAAAGACACATTTTTGTTAATTAAACTAAAGCACAAACACATATGGATGTCTAGTTCTTTTATAAACGTTCTATGTAATGTTTCGTTATTATTTCTCGTTCTAAAGCGCGTCTTATAATTAGGTCGCGGTT
>BQNB010175394.1:694-13164 GCA_026074375.1 Tanacetum coccineum
CTCCAATGCTAAAAAGAATGTATTAACCACCTTATCGATTGGGTATAGGGGGTGTTTGTCATGAGCTTATTAGCTTATATATTAGAATATGTTAACACAAAAGTTTGCGGTAAGTTTATAAGTTTGAGTTTATACGGGGGTGTGCAATAAGCTTATATTTATTAGCCGCATAATGTTAGCCCAGGCATTGTTCATTATTTACTATCGGGTTTAGCCCATTTAGTTTTCTTATTATGCAAGACATGTGATGTAGTATATATACTTTATGATTAATAATAATTGAGAAGGAGGTTTTACTAAATCCAATATGGTAATAAGAGCCTACCAAAAACACTCAAAAAAAACACACGCCTAAAAAAAAAAAAAACCCTAATCGTCATTTTCTTTGTAGTTATTGCCGTAATTATCTTTTGATTCTTTATTTTGAGCTGCTTGTTTGGTTGCTTCTATAATTCACAAAAGCCAAAAGCGTATCTCCATATGCAATTATAGATACACTAATCTGCTGCTGTACTTTTGTTTTCTTGCCGTTGCTATAGTTTTTAACATGTATCAACAAAATATAAATGGTGTATCAACTGCTACTCCACAACAGGCCCACTTTGCAGCTCCACAGCCCATGTTTCAGGTTCACTGCCCACAGGCCCAGTTCGCAAATCAACAGGGGGTTTCGTTCTATGTTCCCGGAAATTATGCATACGTGTCGAATGCATTTCAGTCTCAAGCAACCATACTTCCGCAGGCATTTCAAACCATGACTATACAAGATCCGGCTTGAAATATGGATACTGGAGCATCTTCTCATTTGGCGGACAATACAGGTATACTCACTTCTTTTAGTAATTCAAGCATTTATCCATCTGTATTTGTTGGCAATGGTCACTTTATTCCTGTCACTCATACCGGACATAGCTTCTTGCATACATCTTCTAAGCCTCTTCAATTTAATCATATTCTTGTCACACCTCATATAATTAATAATTTAATTTATGTTCGTAAATTTACCCGTGACAATGATGTTTTTGTTGAATTTGATGCTTATGGTCTCTCGGTAAAGGATTACCAGACCGGTCGGCTTCTTCTCCGTTGTGATAGTACGGGCGACCTTTACCCGGTCACTCAGCAACCTTCATCTCATACTCCAGTTGTTTTGCTTTCATTTAGTTCCACTACATGGCACAGACGCCCGGGTCATCCCGGAGACGACGTGCTTCGTCGTTTAGAGTCAAATAATTTAATTTCATGTTGTAAATCAAAGTTGTCCGCTTTATGTCATGCATGTCAATTAGGTAAACATGTTAAGCTTCCGTTTTATAGTTCTGAGTCTTCTGTTGATTCTGTGTTTGAGATTATTCACTCGGATATATGGACATCACCAATTCCGAGCAAAAGTGGAATTAAATATTATGCTATCTTCTTAGATCATTTTTCGCACTTTGTTTGGGTCTCCCTTTGCATAAAAAATCTGATTTGTTTGATAATTTTGTTGCTTTTCATGCTTATGTCAATAAACAATTTAATGTCAACATCAAGGCTTTGCAGTGGACCATGGTGGTGAATAACACCCTTTTCCATGACCTTTTTCGCCAAAATGGCATACAATTTTGGTTTTCTTGCCCTCGTACTTCGCAACAGAATGGCAAATCCGAGCGTATGCTTCGCACCATTAATAACCTTATATGTACATTACTTTTTCAAGCTCACATACCTTCATCTTATTGGGTGAAAGCTCTTAATATGGCTGCTCATCTTTTAAATATATAACCTTCTACTGCCATTAATAATGAAATACCATTCACCAAACTCTATAACCAAACCACCACATATGAACATTTGCGTGTCTTTGGATGTCTTTGCTATCCTCACATTGATGCTTCACATAAACTAGAACCACGTTCCACACCTTGCATCTTTCTTGGTTACCATGTACGGTTTGATGAAGACGTTTTTCCATTTGGGAATGTTACATCTTCTAATAAACCAACATACGATTTCCTTTTACCACCTATACAGACTACAACCAATGTTCCCACCACTACACCATTTGTCCAACACATGGATGAACCAAACAACCCAATTACGCCCCATCCTACAACCCCTCCAAACAACCCACCACAGCCTGATACCCCTTCATCTCATAGTTCAACACCAATCCCAGCTTCGACCCAAACCCAATCACATGCCCAAACGGTAGCTAGCCATACTCCAATTCCCACAAATAATTCATCACAACCCGTGTCTACGCATCCCATGGTCACTCGTGCTAAAGCTGGCATTTTTAAACCGCTTGAACATATGAATTGTCATGTTACCACTACTTCACCGCTTCCTCGCTCTTATGTTCATGCTCTTCGTGACTAACTAGAAAGAAGCTGTGTTAGATGAATATAATGCTTTAATTACTAACGTAACGTGGGTTCTTGTACCCCATCCAGCTAACGTTAATGTGGTTCGTTCTATGTGGCTTTTCAAACATAAATTTCATGCAGATGGCTCATTAAGCAGGTATAAGGCTCGTCTTGTTGCCAAAGGACACAGTCAACAGCAGGGTATTGATTATGATGAGACTTTTAGTCTAGTGGTTAAACCGGCTACCATTCGTATTGTTTTGAGTCTTGTAGTTTCTCGTGACTGACCCATTCATCAGCTTGACGTGAAGAATGCTTTTCTTCATGGTCACTTATCTGAGACAGTTTATATGCACCAACCTCCAGGGTTTGTTGATCTCGCTCACCCTGATTATGTTTGTCACTTGCAGCGATCATTATATGGGCTTAAACAAGCCCTGCGCGCATGGTTTCAGCGCTTTGCCTCTTATGCTACCAGAGTCGGTTTCCAGCACAGCAAAATTGACTCCTCTTTATTTATTTTTCACAACGTGGCTGATATTTCTTATTTATTATTATGTGTCGATGATATCATTCTTACAACATCTTCTACAACATTTTTACAGCGGGTCATTAGCTCGTTACATACCGAGTTTTCTATGACCGACCTTGGCTCTCTTAATTATTTCCTTGGCATCTCGGCTCAACGGACTTCGGCAGGCCTATTTCTATCACAATCTAAATATGCTGAGGAAATACTTGAGAGAGCCCACATGCAGCATTGCAATCCTTGCAGGACTCCGGTTGATACTGAATCCAAGTTGGGTCCTGATGGTGACCCGGTTTCTGATTCCACCTTGTATCGTACCTTGGCAGGTTCTCTTTAGTATCTTACTTTCACGCGACCAGATATTTCTTATGCTGTTCAACAAGTTTGTCTTTATATGCATGATCCCCGTGAGCCTCATCTTGCTGCTTTAAAGCGGATTCTTTGATATGTTCGTGGTACTCTTGATCATGGTCTTCAGTTGCATGTTTCTACTACCACTCAACTAACTGCATACACCGATGCTGATTAGGCAGGTTGCCCAGTCACCCGACGGTCCACTTCTGGGTATTGTGTTTTTCTAGGGGATAATCTGTTGTCATGGTCTGCTAAACGACAAGTTACTTTATCTCGTTCTAATGCAGAGGCTGAATATAGGGGTGTTGCTAATGTTGTCGCTGAAACTGCTTGGATTCGTAATCTTTTGCTAGAATTACATGCACCTTTGCATACTGCTACTATTGTTTACTGCGACAATGTCAGTGCCGTTTACCTTTCTACTAATCCGGTACAACATCAGCGTACTAAGCATATTGAGATAGACATATATTTTGTTCGTGAATTTATGGCTTCTGGGAAAGTGCGTGTTTTACACGTTCCGTCTCGGTTTTAATATGTAAATATCTTTACCAAAGGTCTTTCAAGTGCCTTATTTCTTGAATTTCGTTCTAGTTTGAACGTCCGAAGACCTCCCGTTTCAACTACGGGGGAGTATTAGCCGCATAATGTTAGCCTATGTATTGTTCATTATTTACTATCGGGCTTAGCCCATGTTAGTTTTCTTATTATGCAAGACATGTGATGTATAAATACTTGATGATTAATAATAATTGAGAATGAGGTTTTACTAAATCCAACAGGGAGGGGATAGAGCGTTACTTACATGGATGATTAAACCACTCTATCTTGTTTAAGCATGAATTTTTACATCTAAAAGAAATCTAAACAAAGGATGAGAGCTTAGTATCGTTTACGAGAAAGTCGATCTTTACTTGGTCGTATCTAATTGGAGAAGACCTTGTCATTTCGAAATATCCATATTGGTTGACTGTAATTTGCACATGGTTCGCTAATTGAATTAAATCTTGAAGGTTGTTGGCTGATGTATTAGTGATTAGCCACCATTCGAGGACTTCCTTCCGTATTTTGATTGTGATCCTACAAGAAAGAAAGTACATATTCTTCTGTTTCAACATTTTCATCACATAACAGGCATCTCATGCACGAAATCAAGGTCCACACCCTTACAATCAAGATTGATTGTAGTAGGTAATTTACGGTTGACTCGCCAAGTATTGATATTGACTTTGTAAGGTACAGCTCTATTCCATCTAGTCGGCTAAGAGTGAGTAGGAATTGTTATATAAAGCATTGCAAAGGTTACATCTACTCGAAATCCATGTAAAAGTATAAATTTTAATATTATTTTAGCAATCATCTATGATAGAAAATGAAGTTATAAAAAGAATTTTGTTTACTCAAAATCGATGTAAAAGAATAGATTTTAACATTATTTTAGCAATTATCTATGATAAAAAAATAAAATTACAAAAAAGTTCCGTTGACTCGAAATCTGTGTAAAGTAACAAATTTTAACCCTATTTTAGCGTTCATCTATGATAAAAAAAAACTAAAAATATAAAAAGAATTTTGTTGGAAAGAAGCGCTATATCCGGCTTCTTGAGGGAGAAGAGCGTGTTCTTTCTGAACCTCTAAATAGACCGAATGGTTGTTTGAATGACCAGATCAAAGAATGAAGAAAGCACCCCTTAGATTTAAACGACTAGCTAAGTTTACCACATCGTTAAGGCATGAGATGGGCACATTCCGAATTTTCCACTATAATCAAAACAAACAATAACATGATTGTATGATAAGCAGTGGCGGACTCAGAATTTAAACACAGGGTATGCACTATATAAATTTTCAATCCACCTACTTTGGGTTCGGGTTGGTTTTTATGGGTTGGTTTTTCTCGGGATTTTTTTTCAACCGGATCTTCATAGTCACTTTCCGAAACGTTCTTTTTTGTTTAAAATCAACGAATAACATTTCTAACTATTTTTTCTTGCTGACGACTCTTATCATCATAGTTTTTGCTTGTATTCTTGAAGAAACTATAAAGCAACCCAAATTAGATATATGCAAATTACATAGTTTAACGCATTCACATAATATTAAAACTCAAATCTAGTAAATAAAACTATATTATTATAATAAAAATTAATATAAACACAATCTAATGAAAAAAAAGAAGAAATGAACATTATGTAGATTTAATATATGTAGGGGTTAAAGGCTATTTTGAGTGTGTTAGGCTTTCAGAGAAGACATGGGTCATGTTGGACTCAAATAAAAATATCAAAGATTGATATCATAATTGGGCCATAAAAAAATCATAAAAGACTATTTGACTTAATGTTGACCGTCATTTTCTTCTTCTTCAAAAGTGGTTTTAGCAGTTAAAAATACAAAGACACTTCTTTTATTATTTTCTTTTGTTTCCAACAATAGTAAGTTATATCATGGTATGCATTTATAATTTTCTTCCATTTTAAAGGGTGTGCACTCGTTAATTTTTAGTCTATTTTATACTAACTTCTAAAAATTGCAAAACTTTTTTACGCTACTCAGATTTTACACAGGATATGCACGTGCATACCCTGAGTTTAAGCTAGATCCGCACTTGATAATAAGCATAAACTTATCTTGATGTCATATGACGTTTACAAGGCTGGAAAAAGGTAAAAACTTCATAAAAATCATCTAGGATTTAGCTCCTAAAAGTTGCACACGAATTATGAAAATAATTTCAAAATATATATAGGAAGATAACGCTGATGGAGTCATCCTTTGGTTGTAACAGCCTCAAATCGCCGTCTACGATTTAGTGTTTTGTCCAACGACTCATTGTGATGGCGTCTTTTTTGGTTAAAGGTTTTCCCCGTAAATTTATGACTCGAAAAAATGATTCAGTACAATGGATGTTGGTAAAATCTTATAACATGTGACGAAGTCATGTTAGAGTTGTGATGACGTCAAGAAGGTCGTCTTAGCCGACTAACCGTTCACGAAAAATTGCAAAAATCAACTTTCTTGCCACTTGTGCTGACGGCTTCATGCTTGCCGATCACAAATTCAAAACCTTGTCTTTTTCATCCAATCTTCGTCCAAATGAGCCAAAATCCTGTACGTTTCCAGCAAATGTAGAGTGTAGAAAGGATTTTAGGTAATAAATGATACAAAGCACATGAAATTAAGGGTTAAATGACCCATAAAATGGTTCTATTTTGCACCTCATCAGACCTCAAAGGTTAAGAATGTAGAATGGCTATGAAATATGAACTCTCGACTATTTAAAGAAACAATACGTGGGGAAGGTTTGATTTACAAGCACGTAAACAATTACTTGGATTAAAATGGGTCTTTAAGGCAAAATACTTGGCTGATAGGACCATTGAGAAACATAAAGGGAGACACGTAGTCAAAGGGTATACACAAAAACACGAAATTGATTACGAAGAAACTTTCTCACCAAAAGCTCATTTTGAACAATTTAATGGAAGCTGTATCAGTTTAATGTAAAGTCGGCTTTCTTAAACAATGATTTAAAAGAAATATATGCTTGTCAACCACCCAGTTTTAAAAGCATACAAATCTAAGAAAGGTGTTTCGAAATCATGTATGTCGACCACATGCTTCGTATAGCAATATTAATGATTTTTTTTCCTCAAAATAGGTTCACGAGAAGTCTGCATGAACCTACACTCTATGTAAAGAAGTAGGGTAATGATCATTTACTACTTGTAAGCCTCAATGTTGATGATATAAAATATGCTAGTTCTTTTTCTCAACGTATTCTTGAGTTTCAAGCATCAATGAAGAAAATGTTCGACATGAGTCATTTAGGGGAACTTCAAGTATTTTTTTAGGCTCGAAATCATTCAAGCTAATGATGGAATATTTATTACTCAAAGCGAGTATGATGGTTCGTTGTAAGATTGCACCGACACTAAAGAATACTAATGAGAAATTAAGAACAGATGATTTGGAAGAATAATTTATATCACTCATTCTCGCCAAGAGGTGACATTATCCATTGGTGTCTTGTCTCGATTTATGCATAATCCCTCAAAGACTCACTTTGGAGCTGCCAAGCGATTTTTGCGGTATTTGGCTGAAACTAAAATCCATTGTATTTGGATCTTAAGTTTATTTCTCAATGAACATTATGACAGGAATTAGGCAGGCTCGATGGAAGACAAAATAAGTAAATCGAGTTCATGTTTTATTCTTGGAAATATTGTTGTTTCATGTAGCTAAGAAAAAGAAATTATGGCTTTGTCTGCAACAGAGACCGAGTATGTAGTTGCTAATGAGTCTGCTTGTCAAGCTGTTTGGTTACGAAGAATTTTGCATGATTTGAAGCACAAGCAAAATAAAGCGACTGACATCATGTGTGATAATGTTTCAGCAATCATGTTAGCCATAAATCTAATACTTTGTGGTTAGATAAAGCACATCGAGATAAAGCACCATTATATATTAGAGTTGATAGCAAGATAGAAGATCAGCTTGGAGAACTGCAGAAGTGATGAACAAGTTGCAGACTTGTTAAGAAAAGCTTTGCCATAATTTAAGCATGAGGAGCTTGAAGCACAATTTGGTGTCTTGATGTTCAAATGAAATGAGAGTGTTGAAACTAGTTAAATTCTCATGTGTTTTATTGTTTATTAGGTTGAATTGAATAAGTCTTCTTGGGTGATTTTATGCCACCAGAAGTAGTCAAATTTGTTGAGGCTTTAAAGGCCTAGTGTCTTTTACTTTTTCTAAGTACCGTTGCACTGTAAAACCAATATATAGACAACCATTTATATAATAATACCGCATAATCAAATTTTTTGATCTTTATAATCCTTGTTTTGTCAAATATTAACACGTATAAGTGACAAAAATATGGTATTTAGTTCCCATATCCTCTTCGCATAACGGGTTGCAAAGACTAATGTTGCGTTCTCGTGGTATTTTAGATGGAGTTAGAAAAGATGCGTACAGAAGAGAAAAGAAAATAATAGATAGGAAAGAAAATAATAGATAGGAAAGAAATTTACTTTTTATTAAATGTTTTTGAGTTGAAATAAAATGAAAGAATGTAGTGTTCTCGAGTAAGGAAGAAAAGGAAAGAAAAGTGATAAAATTACATTTATGCCTTTTAAGCATGTTCATTTTATCACAATTGTCGAATATGAATAAGATATGTTTAATTATCGAGAGTTATATTGGTCTTATATACTCAATAGCTTGGGTGAAGGTTTTTCCTTCCAAATCCACCCATATTTGGACATAAAATTTTAAGTTAAAAATGTTAGGAATTTTCCTAGCATTTTCTTTCTGTTTCTGTTAGGTCGTATTAAGTATTGAATCACACTTAGTAACAATTTAGAATAGTAGAGAAGTAAGAGAGGAAGCAAGTCTTTTTTCCAATTTCAAATTTATAAAAAGAGATAAATGAGGGAGGGAGAAGTTTTACAAAGTGAGACAAGCTTACCACCCTTCTTGTAAGAAAGGGGTATTTATAGAGTTGGGAAACTCTATCTTATTCTTTCTATCCTTATCTTCTAATCTTTGGTTAATGAGCTATTTTCTTTAATTAAACTCACTTAGCCTTATTACAAAACTATTAAACGTAAAACATAAACTAAAGTATTACAAATATAAATCGACCACTTATAAACTAAAATTGACACTTTTTAATTATAACAATCTCCCCCTAAGGGTCGATTATTATGCGCGTTCCTTTCTTTGTTCAAGTGGTCTTCCATTCACGTAGCTCTCCTAACATCTCATCTGGTCTTCATACCTCAATTGTTCTTAAATGTATTCTTCATAGAATTGCATAATTATGCATCGTCCTTGCTGAGAGTTGGGTCTGCATATCCATGCTTCACATCCAAATTAATATTCTTCACTTTCTCAAAAACCCTTTTCAATGTCGCATCACAGAACTTCGGGATCTCATCAATATTCATGTACCTCTTTTCCTTCTTGTTATTGTCATAAATCAAGCCAACTTAAGGATCAGAAGTGATTGTATACGGTTTTTTCTCTTCAATACCAAGGAATGTGAGTGTTTGTGCATTAAGGTTGACTTTCTGTTGTTAACTTTCCAAGCCCAGCTGATAATCATGAGCTCTTTCCCATATGACACAACTTCTGATAAAGACGTTCAATGACTTCAGTAACCCATTTTCTTGATAGTTTTTAACCTTCCCATTTATGCACATAAGATACATATCTTCAATGTCATTCTTATGTAAGTACTTGTAATATGATTCTGTGAACGATTTGTACTCACCATCAGCTCTTTTAACAATAATCTCCTCTATATTTTCTTGCCTATAACATTGATCATACTGAACCCTTATTACATCTACAATTCTCTTTTCAAAATAGACATCTTCAGGATCATCTCTTGTCTTTAGTTTCCTTTTTGATGTGAGATTATTGTGCCCATAAACTATTCTAATGATCAACAGTATATCTTGCATACAAATTAAACCTTTTGATTATCTTTTTACCAATCCGGTGTTCAGTTCTTCAAGGTCATTTTTTGGAAATAGAAATGCATGAACTTTATGTAGTGATAGTAAATATTTCCTTGTTTTAGAGTTTCTATTCTTTAGATAAAAGAGATCTTGGTTAAACAAAGTCATTGGTGAAATCTTTGTGTTTCTTTCACAACTTTGATAAACTAGAGCTGGTTTCTTTAGAATTTGCAAAGTCAAATCTTCTTTTCTGCTCTCCCAGACTATCTGTCTTTCCATGTAACTCTTCATCTGATCACGATGATATTGACGTTCTTCTCCTGAATTACATCGTCTTCTTATCATATCATTCGAAGCATCTTGCATTCGTTGTGGATTATCAGTAGTTATTCCTTTCCCCGATACTTCAGCCAAAAGTTATAGTGACACTTCTTTAGAAGGTACTTCATCATCATCATCATCTGTACCTTGATCTTCAACCCATGGATCAAAATACTCTAGCTATTCTTGAGTACCTGAACCAGACAGAGTTGATTCATCCATAGCCTATAATGATGATGATTCACCCCCTGTATATGTTCCATGCTCAGATGTATTCTGTCTATTTGCACTGCTCTCCCCCTCATTATGAGCATCATCACATTCATTGATGGTTTCATTTTCTCTGCTACTATACAAGGAGCAGCAATTAGTTAGCGGGTTTTCATAACTTATGTACTTTTAGTGCAAGAGGCCCATATAGGTAAGTAGTCATCGCGGGCTTGTTCACCATCCTTCATCTTCAAATATTAACTCACTACTAAAAAAATGGCATAACCATAAATATATCAGACCGTTAAAGATTACCTAATATGATTTATTCTATTAACAAATCACCTGTTACTCCTATCAGTATCAGAAGTCGGTTTCTCCATGATAGCGGTTTAGTAACTATACGTGCATCTGCAAAAATGTTATTGTTATATTAGCAACTTCATCACAACAATTCAACTTTAGAGAAAATATAGTTACATAATGGTTTTTGACAGATTCGGGTGCATACGTTGTACCTGTGTGTGTATCAACATAAAAGTGTACCGACATCGATGTGTATCGTACTTCGAGAAGCTCGTTTTCCTGAATATGTGCAATCTGAAATCATACCATAAACAGAATAGATTTTGGGTCAAGACGAAGGTGTTTGGAATACACATCCATTTTTTTCGTTTTCTTTTTTGAAAAAACTTGTATCGGGTCAACACAGCCTAACCATACTCGATATACCTCATTTTGACCCGTTGCTCAACCCGACACATTTTGGAATATAACAATCAGTGGCGCGAAATTTACAAAGACCCAAACAGATTTTCTTTCAATTGGTGATGCCATAGTAAAAGGAAAACAAAAATCTGTTTTAACCTTCCTTTGTCCAATTTGGTTTTGGTTTGGAATTCTACCTTTAACAATAGTAAATGCCTACCTTTTTCATACTTTACTTTCAGTACTTCAAAGTGATTGATAATTGGGTTTTGGTGATCAAAATCATTTAAAATCAGATTCGGTTGTAAGGAACTTGGGAGAGATTTCGGCCAACAGTCAAGACGGTGGCGGAGACCTCTTTTTGTTGCTGATAGCTTCCATTGTTGACATCTTCAACCTCCGTCTTCAAGCTTTCAGAACGTGTTAGGATTGATAAAAGTGACGATATTATTGAGATAAATGTCTTGTAATAAATAGGATAATAATATTGTGTAATAGGGTAAGTGAAAGGCTTGTGACTAAAATAAAGTCACAAGACTAGGCTAAATAGAAAAAGTCTAAAAGACAAGGGTCTAAATGGTAAAAGTCTAAAAGTCAAGGGCTTTATGCTCATTATTGTAAATGGGTATAAATACCCCTCCACCACCTCATTTGTGGGGTGTGTCTCTTGGTTACTTCTAATCTCATTCTAATCTTTCTCTAATCCTCCTCCTCTCTCTTTCTCTCTCTACTTTCTCTCTCTAAACTTATCACTATATTGCTTATTGATCCTGAATTTCAGACCTAACAAGTGGTATCAGAGCTGCACAGGCGATTTAGTGGTGTTTTGGAGAGCTTATTCAGATTGCTTATTCCGACAGCTTATTTCAGCAGCTTATTTCGAGCTTATTTTGGTCTTATTTTCGGTCCAGATTTCTGCTGTGCTATTCTGTCTATTTTCATGTGCTTTTATTGATTTTTTGCTTATTTTCGTGAGCTTATTTGAGTCAAAACTGCTTATTTTCAGTCAAAAAGTCAAACAGCTTATTTTTACTTAATTTGCTAATCTCGGTTTTATCGAGATTGATTGCTTACGGTTTAATCGTAAGAATCTTGGCAAATTCAGTACGAAAAATTTGCTTATTTGTGCTTATTGTCAAACTCAGTAGTTTGTATTTGTCAAATTCAGTAAAAACTGTTACAAAAATCAAATTCAGTAGGTGTTAAGTCAAATTCATTAAAAAGATCATTGACTGGTCAAACTCGGATTAATAACTGATTTTACCTACTTTTGACTTTTGGTCAAACTGGTCAAACTCAGAACAGTCATTTTCGAAAATCATAGATCTCAGATTTTTCCTCATGTTTTGAACAAGATTTACAAAGATCTTTCAAGATCTCAAACATAATAGGAGTTATTATCACAGATCTATCAATCTCGGATCATAAATCAAACTCGGAATCCATTTTCAAACCAAACTCAGTATTATTTTCGTCACGATTCTCAAACTCGGAAAATCAAACAGATCTAAACTCGAGCAGATCCAAACTCTT
>BQNB010175396.1:2224-13163 GCA_026074375.1 Tanacetum coccineum
GTTCTTGTATATATCTTGTGCTGTTGATCTTGAAGTAACATGCCCCGGATCCTTATTCTGCTGCGACCCATTTTGGGGGTGTTATATTGTGAATAATAGGCACACTTTTCTCCCAATTTTATAACATATTTAAATCAAGTGATATCCAAAATGTCAAAGGGTTTGAAATTTTTGATAAGGGGAGAAAATGTGATTAAAATATGTAATGTGATCATATTACTCAAGTGTATTCTCCACCATCATGTGCTAAACAGTTTCGAATACCGATGCACATGTTGAGGGGGAGCTTTTCTGAAATGCAAAAACAATCGGGTACTAAACACTTTGATAGTTATATCATAAGTACCTGATTGAGTTTTTCAACAGTGATTTTATGGCAAGGTGAACTGTACCAAAAGACTGACCATGTATTTACTTTTATCGAAGTTATAAGGATGGTAAGGTTAGGTACTCGTTCCTATGATCCTGCCAGAACCGGAGGGATCTACCCAGGGACAATCCACTAGTTAGTACAGAAGTCCTTAGGTATGATTAAAAGGAGTAAATGTGAGAACAAGGGAATAGTGCCGACTGAGATGGAGCTAGTACTGGAATATACCCAACAAGGTGCTAGTCATGAAGTCTCGGTAAGCACTGAAGGGGTTGAGGAATGAAAAAGAATTGTACAGATAAAGGGTGTAAAGAAAGAAGCCCTCCATACACTTAAGGCAGAAACCGGGTCAATACATATGCTGTCAGAATCACAAGTTGATTGCTGACATTGAAGACGACATCATGGACCCAGTGATGCAATGCACAACCCTTCCCAGCCATTCGAGTTTCTCTTGAAAGAAACTTGTCTCATTTGTCACGGAGACTAAACATGCAATCTACTGTCTCACTCACTCCGAGTAAGTCGGTATTGAAAAGGTGGCAGTCAGCTCCAGCCTCCGATCACTAATATCAAAGCGCACTTTCGAGTCTAGAGCCAAGAGATCATCAATTAATCTCGTTAGGACACGTATCCAATTCTCTTGTCTTTCACACACTGTGGAAACAAGTCTATCCTAAGAGTCCTACGCATTATCCTTGTGATATTGCCAGAACATCCGAGTGAAACGATGGTTTTTCACAATGAAGATGGAAATCCTGCTAGAGCCAACATCAAACAAGCTCTAGGTAGGTGACTTGTGCGATTCTACAAGAATCAAACTTGTGTCAACTGGAAAGAAACGATGGTGCGATTCTGTGTGAATCAAACTTGTTCCAGTATAAGAATTGACGGTTATTGATCATTTGATAAACAATCAAATCTTTCGAAGTGTTACAAAATATTTTCATAAGAAACACTTAGACTGACTTTTCAAATCAATTTTCTCTTTATTACTAACTGTTTCATTACAGGATATCTTAAAGATGGAGATGGAGATGGAAATTCGCAGCACCTCAGATATCAAGTGAATAACCGAATGCTCAGACACGACCTACACTTGTTATGATGTTATGAAAGACCTCATAAAGGTGTCAAAGCTTCCGCAAACTCTGATGTCATGTATTTCTTCACAAGTGCACAAGATGGCGATCCATTACAAGATGATGTAAGATTATGTTTGGGCGATGATCTCAAGAAAGCTCAAGATCACAGTCAAAGACAAGTCTAAGATGAATCAAAAGATCACTATCCCAAATGTACAAGATATCAAATGTCTACGAGCTAAAGACTGAAGTGATTAAGTTTGGTATTTTCAGGGGTGACCTCCCTTAGGGGGAGATTGTTAGATATTAGAAAAAGACTCGGTCACCCCGTGTATTTTACTGTTTATTATAGCTCGTAGTTTAATAGTTAATAGTACGTTTTTCGGTAATAAGTCGGGTACGAATACCCGGTATATTGTAAGTACTATATAAGCCTCTTCCAACTTTGGAAGAGGCAAGCTAGTCATTTATTTCCTTTTCATTTAGAAACACATTTTCTCTCTCTAAGAAAACTCTCTCATGTGTTTCTCTCTCTAGAAACTAGCCAAATCCAAGAATCGACCCCGTGTTATGATATATGATATACCACAAAGCTTATTATATCAGATAATAAGAGCTTCTAAAAGCACTAAAGCAATAGAAGAACAAAAATAAGCTAAATCCGAGCTTATTTGAGCTTATTATTTCGAGAAGGTCTTAAATAAGTTTGAAAATGAATCGAATGAGCTTGAAGAGCTTATAGGAGTCATTTTCTAAGCTCTTAAGGACTTTTGAAAATAATAAGCTGAGTAAATAAGCACGAGATCACAGCTTATTGGAAAAGCAACCACGAAAAAGGAAAAAGAACAAATAAACAACAAAAATAAGCAATCCAAGATCTTCAGTAAGCTTCAAACCATTTTTATTACAACATCTCAATAAGCTTGCAAAATAAGCAAGTACAATAAGCACTTAATAAAGAAATAAGCAATTACAAAACTAAAATAAGCTAAAGATTTAAAACTAAAACTAAAAAACACACATATTTATTTCTTGTGTTCGAGCTTCAAACCGCAAACAAACACCTCCCTTGATCTCATTCGAACCCACAAACATTTCTAGTTGTCATACAAGTTTATAAAAAGGTTTACACGAGCTAGGGTTAGGTATTTACAAAGCTTTGAAGCTTAGGGTTTGGTTATTGATCATGCTTTACACACGTGGGTTGCCACATTGCTCGCATACACACACGTTCAAGAAGCTAGGACCTTTGTAAGTGTCTTAGCCTACGTTTATATTCAAGTTTCATGTTTGCTTCATGTGTCATAAGGCACGGTTATTATATGTTAACAAGCTAAACATGGGTCGTGCCTAGCATGACACAACCCATGTCCACGTCTTACAATATACAACATATATAGACTTGTGTGGTGAACCAAAAGCCATAAGGCACGTAACAAAGATCTTGTGTATAAGCATGAATGTTTAATTATGACATGCACACGTAAAATAGTTAACCAATAGGTTTGACAACTTGTTTGGAAACGGAAACACTTTCATGTCACGTATCATAATACTTAACAACTCGTCTTGCTCAATAAAGGATGTGGTACACAATAAGGCATAAAGCTAAATCGGGTTTAGATTGCGGGATACTGTCGACCGATAAGCTAGCAGAAAGATAGTACTGCTAGCAGGGTTTAGTACTGCTGAGCATGAAGTTTAGTACTTGCTAAAGCAGGTTAGTACTGCTAGCGGAAGTTAGTACTGCTAGCAGAGTTAGTACTGATAGTATAGTGTTAATACTGCTAGTGTATTAATAATACTATTTCTCACATTCCTGAACTTTCTTGTGTCCAACACGAGCTCGAACAAACTCTAACGAATTTGTAACTCACTAATCGGTTGTATGATACGGGCTAAATTAGAAGATATACTGCCGAGGCATTTTAAGAAGTTAGACTGTTAGCAGCAGTTTATTACTGCTAGCAAGGGTTAGTACTGTCTAGCAGAATGTTAGTAAACTGCAGCAGAGTTAATACTGCTAGCAGAAAGATAGTACTGCTAAGCAATTGATAATACTTGCAGTATTAATAATAAACTGTTTTTGACATTCCTAAACTTGAGGGACTGTTTGAAACACATAAGAACCAAAAATGTATTTTTTTTTGTAAAATAAAGGGACTAAAACGTAATCAATTATGGAAACTCAGGGGTGTAAACGGTAAATATTCTATTTTAAACTATAAGGATTGTTCTTGCCAATGATGAAAACCTAAGGGTATTTTATATAATTAAGTAATTTAAATAAACACTTATGGTATCAGACTAGTCGTGATATAATACGGATTCTTATATAACTAAGTCACGCGAATGATAAATAGGTGTATTTATTATTAATACTTAAACACCTTGTAAACTTAAAAGTATATGGTCGTACACCTTCCCAAGAGCAAACGAGGAAAAGAATAACAATAACGTGTACAAAACCACCACACTTGATAACAGACATTATAAACCACCAAATTTATTATGGTTTATGCATTGAGTCGTTAGCCTAAACTTGTAGACTAAGACTGGCCGTATTTACTTAGGTATTTGACGGTGTGATTCGCTACCTGCTTGGATATATAATATCAATCAGAGGATTACCTTCTAAGGTGAGTTCATAGCCCCATGTTTTAATGTTATTTAAATGATTTACATCTTTGGGGTGAGAACATGCTTTGTCTTACAAATTGGACGCAAGTGTACATTTTATACAACGATCACGTGTTTGCCTAAGTAGCGATAACCCATTGAGCCCTTTATCATGAACTGTTAGTTGCATAGTTGTAGTTGGGAACTGCATTGTGTGAGCGCGAATGTTATTAATAGATCTATTTGGGATTGACGATCCCCGTTCGGGTGATTAGCTATCACTGGGAACGAACGTATACCATGTCGGATTCGGGATGTTTCGGGTTAGAACATCATTCACAGGGTGATTCATGTGGCAATATTTTGCTTCATACATGTCCGAGCCACAGAGTCCATAGCCTTCGGAAAACGTGACCACATTTTAGATGTTTTTGCATGTGTATGCTAATCATACCACTGGAAAACTCGCGGTCCTACTAATGATATTACATAAACCTATGAATCACCACCAATAAGGTTGACGTTTTAAGCATGTTTTTCAGGTCAATAAGGCACGAGGTGCGATGATACATTGGAAGTCAATAATTGAAGAGTCAACACTTAAGATTTGGGGTCTTATTACATTTTGGGGACAATTGTTATAAACCGAAAATCTTTAATTTAATTGTTGAACGTTTGAAGCCATGGCTTATGTAAACAAACAAATATTTTGTGTTAATCCAATTTATCTTTTTCAAACGACAAGTTAAGTAGTTCGCTCTTCCTCAGTCTTGATAGCTATGATCCGTAAAAGGTAACACGCCCTCGGATATTTAACATTCCGCTGCGTGCTCAGATTTGAGGGTGTTACAGTTGGGATCAATTTCGTAGCTTAATTGTTGTTGCTCTTATTTGTCTTTCTGATAGGAGGAAATTTAACTGGTCTAGTTACATTTTTAAGGGGATGGTTAGTAACATAGGCAATGCTAAAAAGTTTTTAATGTAATCCTAATTTCTTCAAACCATTTTGGCTATAGAAAGACTAGAGTCCAACAAAACGACATAAGACCAAGTGTTCAAGCTATCTAGTAAACTTTTTGCTAATATGAAGCTAAACTTTGAGGGGCAACCTATGCCACTTTTAGCTGCTATGCTTTCTCAAGCAGGTGAAGGTGCAGGGGTAGCTGCACCAGCTGTCCCACAAGTCATACCTGACCCTATTCCTGAGTCTATGCCTAAGACTGACCAACCTCAAGACCATGTGACTGCACCCCCAAGACAACAACTTTCTGACCCTGTTGCTCCAGTCTTTGAGCATGGTCAAAGTTCAGACCCAGATATTGCTTCTTTTTCACAAGTCCAAGAGACTAATGATGCACCTTCCACTTCCACCTATGTGGAAGATGAACCTTTGGGAGGCTCTTTCCATGCCTCTCCACCAAGGTCCACTCCAGCTTCCCCTGCAGGTCACACCTCAGGAGGTGCTGAGCCCTTATATAACTGAACTGCTTTTGTCCGTTGCTGTAAGTTTCTATTCTTTGAGTAATAAAGTATATTCTTTGGAAACTGATCTCAAGGCACACAAGCATCTATTTAAGGTTGTGGTGGGAAAGTTGGTCAAACAAGTCAAAGCAATGGAAGTGAAACTCAAGACAAAGAAAAAGAAGGTGGTTGTGAGTGATTCTGACATAGAAGACGGAGGAGAGCAAGATGTGGATTTGGAAGCTCTACATGCATTGGCTAATGCAGCTGTGACTGTTGATTCCACTAAATCTCCTGGTGGTCCTTCTAGTAATCCTGCTGCTTGTTCCTATGATCCTACTACTGATGTTCCTACTGATGTTCCTTCTGGTGTTGCTCCTTCTGGTCCTTCAACCGTTTCTCCTGGTAGCACAAATGTTCCAACTATTACTCTATTCCGCTGCTGAACCAATTCCTGCTATGGGGGGGGGGGGGGGGGGGTCGTGGGGGGGGGGGGGGGGGTGGGGGAAGGGGGGGGGGGGGGGGTTGGGGTGGGGGGGTGGGGGGGGGGGGTGGGGGGGGGGGTGGGGGGGGGGGGGGGGGGGGGGGGGGGGGGGTGGGGGGGGGGGGGGGGGGGGGGGGGGGTGGGGTGGGGTTCAAATGCTGCTTACTCTGTACGCAATAACTACCACCTTTAGATCATTCTTTCTTTGCAACTAGAAATGAGAAATGAAATTTAAGGATGTGGTGGGAAAGTTGGTCAAGAAAGTCAAAGCAATGGAGGTAAAACTCAAGACCAAGAAAAGGAAGGTGGTTGTGAGTGATTCTGACCAAGAAGAAGGAGGAGAGCAAGATGTGGATTTGGATGCTCTACTTGCATTGGCTAATGCAGCTGTGATTGTTGATTCCAATATTCCTCCTGGTGGTGCTTCTAGTTCCCATATTCCTACTGATGTTCCTACTGGTGTTGCTCCTGCTGGTGTTTCAAACAAAGGAAAAACTCCAATGGTGGAAGAAGACATTACTGTCAAAGAAAGGACACTAAAGCAGATGGAAGATGATAGACTTGGTGAGGAGGCTGCAAAGAGGTTACATGATGAAGAACAAGCTCAAGTGGACAGACAAAGAGCAGAGCTGAACAGAAGGAGACAACAAGAAGTTCTTGCTTCAGCCATGTATTATACTGAGGCTGATTGGATCAACATCATGGCTCAGGTTGAAGCTAATGCATCTCTTTCCAAGACACTGTTGGGTGATGATGTGACTGAAGACAACTTCCCAGTCAGGATGGCTGCTTTGATCAAGAGGAAGAAACAAGCTCTTGCTGAGAAATTGGCAAAGGAAAGGATGGAAAGGCCAATGACTCCGGTACAACAAAGAACCTACATGAGACAATTTGTCAAGAACCAAAGTAGTGCTCTCTACTCTACTGGATGGACTAAGGCTAAGGTGGAAAGTTTCACTGATGCACAATTGAAGGAGGAGTTTGAAAAGATTCAAAAGGCTCTAGCAAACACTCAGGTTCAAGCCTTTAGCAGGACTTTGAAGAGGACAGGTCCTGAGTTAGAAGAACCTTCCTCCAAGCAGCAAAAGTCTACTGAAGCCCCCATTCCATCTGTACCTGATGTTCCCCAACCACCAGTTGTTTCTTCACCCAAATCTTCTGGCACAAGGAGGAAGTCTCTTGGCAGGAATCGTCTAACTAAGCCCAAATCTATACTTAAAGAATTGGATTTAGATGCAGATGATAAGACATTCATCAAGGTTGTTTCTGATGAGGACTCTACAGATGAGGCTCCTATTCTTTGGTCTGCTCTTGCTGGTTGGGAGGTGATCTCTACTCCTCTGGGAGAAATTAATGCTCTTTACAGGTCGGATCAGTCTACCAAACATTTTACCACTCTAAGGGAGATCCTTCATATGGTGGATAGACAGGATCTATTGAAGTTGTATGGCATGGTGGTCACATACTATGAAAACCATCTTGTTGCTGGTGCTGGATTGATGTTATGGGGTGATCTTCAGGTGTTGATGGATTCTCAAGAAGGTGGTAAGGGTTCTTTCGTTTGGAATCATCAATCTCTTTGGCAGATTAGAAGTTGGAGGCTGTATACTCTTTCCAATGTTCATGTCTTGGAAACTGTTTCTGGAGAGGTGTTGTACATGTTTGCAGATGTATCTTATCCTCTCTCAGTGAAGCTCATGGAAAGGATGCTAAAGCACAAGTTGGAGATTGACAAGGATGTTGTGGGCAATGACATGACTACTGCTGAGCAATTGATTCGGTTCATCAAGAATCAAATTGCTGCTGCCCAAGTTTCTCCTGTTTGATCATGGTACTCTGTAACTCTATCGTATATATTCTAACTTTTTGCTGTGTCCAAACTGTATTTTGATATATAACTCTATTTTGTGTAGTTTGTCTTAAATGGTTTTCACTTTTTGTTTTAGTAACAAGTGTTTTGATAAAAGGATTTTGGCAACTGACAAGCTTTGGTAATATGTTCAAATAAGTTTTGAGTCTTTGGTGTGCAAAGTTGTTTTTGTTTCAGGCACACATGGTCCATAAAGTAAACTATTTTCAGGGTTTGGGTGTTGGTTAACCACCACACAACAAATGGTGTTCAACTCACCATGTCTCACAGACAAGAAAGAGTTGATTCACCATGAGGGTACGGCTCTGGTGTGACTCTCAAATCCGTTGATAGCTTTAATAGTTTGCTCAAAACTATAGGGTCTTTAACTCACCCATGCTTCATTTGCTGAGAGTTGAAATGGTTATCAATTCACCATGGATAATGCCCTTATTGGGAACCAAAGGATTGGCTAGTCCTGAGCAAACGGCTACAGGTAAAGACATATAAAATCCGTTTATGGCTGTGATGATTTGCCAAAAATCATTAGGGTATTCCAATTCACCAATGATTCATGTTCTAAGAGTTGGACTGGTTACTAATTCACCAGGGTGATGTCATGATTCCACCAAAGGATTAGCTAGCCCAAGAGTGAGTAGCTACTTGGTAAAGGCTTATCAAATCTACTCATGTTGCTGCGGTGGTTCCAAAGTCTGTTGCTGGTTCAAGATTTCCTGAAGGTTCTTCAATGTTGCTGACTTTTGATGTTCAAGTTCAACAAGGCTACGAAGACTGCAAACTATATGGTTCTTGAAGGTGTTCTTATGAAAAATAAAGATGCTGCTTCCTCTAGAGACATTCAGCTGATATGTGCAGAATTTTCAAGTATTCAAGTCAAGACTCAAGCAGATTGGATGTTGCTGCAAAGTTCATATTTCAATCCTCAAGGTTCAAGACTGAAGATCTATCTAGAAACTGGAAATTAACATAGTCAAATTCCAGTTTAGGGGAGGATTGTTAGGAATAATTGTAATACTTAGTTTCTACTAGTAGGTATGTAGTTCCTACTGGTAGAGTAGTAGTTCCTACTGGCAGGTATGTAGTTCCTGCTGGTAAGGTTATTATCATAGTTAGTCCTGGTAGGCTAAGTCTAGTTCCTACTGGTAGAGTACTTAGTCCTGGTAGAGTCAAATAGTTATTCCAGGATAAGGTATTAGTTAGTTAGAGATGAGGATATGCATGAGCTAAATTAGGAAGAGTCATGCATATTATTCTCACGTATTTTTAGTAGATGCCGTTTAGGGTTTCACCTCTACAAAAAGAACCCACGGCTTAGGGAAACACATATCGAGAAAACACAATTCTTCTTGTTCGTTAATAGAAATCCATAGAAGGATCTTTTAGTTTTTATTAGTCCTGTTCTTCTTATTAGTTGTGTCTATATTCCGCGTAGACATTAGCTTTTCAAAGCAAGAGTCTCTCTTGTGTTTAGCTTGTGATTACATAGGCTATTCACCATCCTTAACAGGCAGTAAAGATCTATCTAGAGTGAGATCCAACAGTATAATACACTCATTTTTGCAAGAAAAATAAGTAAATGTTAAATTAAGCCCTATGATAACACAAATCAAACCATTTACATTAATGAATCGACTTTTCATTTTTCACACCAACAAATATATTTTCAATCTCTAACTTTCTCTCATCTACTCATGTATGATTTTTCAATCAAAAGTTGCTTTTAAGAATGGTTTATTTTCACTAAAATTGATAAAAAACGAATGTAGAATGAAAAACTGAAAGAAAAAATGAGTTATTTGTATATATAGAAAAATATGATGATGATGATGTTAGCATGAAGCTATAAAAACCGGCGAATAGGCTTTAGATAGTAAATTTGACAAATTTAGATTGTATGAATGCATTTTTAGTTTATTATTTAGCATTGAGAATTTGAAATCCCTAGATCATATAAAGCTAAAAAAGTAGTTAAACGAACCTTAACTGTTTTTAACCCATATAATAAAAATCGTTAATTTGGATATTAACGGTATATATTTATTTTTGAAACAAAGAGTTTTGAGAGTATTTATATATGTGAAAATTGCTATATCGATTGATATACTTAGTCAAATTATAAATCTAAGTTTTTAGTGTAATACTTATATGATGTATAGAATAATGTTAACCATTTCGGTAACAGTTTCTTCATGAGAAAACTCAAAACTACAGTTAATTTAAAGTTATTTACGATCGAAAGTGTCATCAAAAGATTAGATTTATTTGCTCACTTATTAATTAAAAATGAAATATTATAATATAGTGATTTCGAGAGACAAATCAATGATTTCACATAATAAAAAATTACAAAGGTAGATTTTATATATTAATTTTCGAAAAATAACTATGATAAAAAGGCCCCGTTTTAAAGTTTCGCTTTAGGCCTCCGAAAAGGTTGAGCCGCCCCTGATAGTAAAACATAGTTTTTTTTTTAGTTTATGTTTCGTATTTTTTGACAGTTTCATACTTTTCATTTATCAAACTTTAGAATTTTTGTTTTACAATTTTTATTTTACAGTTTTATAATATAAACAAAATTATAAAAATATATAAAAAAGTTAATGAGGGCAAACACTTTAGGAGGTTTTAATAACTTACCCCTCATTTTCCTTTAATCACGTCAAACAGAAGTCGTCCACAATTTGTGTTTTCACTTTTTGCCACGTGAAAAAGTTTGTATGTCATATCACAGGAATCCATGCAATACTTTAGGTATCTCTCATTTTTTTTTTTCAAAAATTACTTGGATGATCGATTTGAAAAATAATTTTCTTGCAGAGACCTACTTGAATTTATTTTTCAAAGTAACTCGTTAATTCGCTACAAAGTTGTAGCGATCTACAAAAAGGACACGCGTTGACTTTCTAAGGTGCTAGATATTTGAAAATATTAAAAAGTGTGCCCTAATTTTGTCGTATATGGTAGATCACTACACATAACTAGCGATTGACTTTTTTCTGCAGGAGGGACCCACTGTGGCAGCAAGTGGCAGATGATTTTTGTATTTTTTC
>BQNB010175397.1:0-13163 GCA_026074375.1 Tanacetum coccineum
TATTCTACCCAGCGGGAAAGTCAAAATTGTGACAAAACACTTATTTTGTTTTTGAAAATTTTTAAAATTTTTCATTTTTTGGTATTTTTCAAAAATTTGGTGGTAAAAACGGGATTACGCGAGAACAACGGCTGCAGGCACAATCAAATCGAAGATCCCCCCCATACTAGAATTAAACATTGTCCTTAATGTTTTACAAAGGGTCTCTACGTAAATCTAAGTCCGTTTATGAGGTATGCCAAAAGAAAAACGTTAGTCGATAAGATTTGGATATCGGATTCCCAAATGAAGCTGAGGATTTTGAAGCTCTTGTGGATGAAGGACAAAACCGAGAGGCTTCAAAAATCCGGGACATCCTGGACAATACAACACAAAACACGAAACACGGATAATGGAAAGAGGCGAGCCTCCTCACAACAACAAAACACTTATTCATTACTACTATTACTAAAATACTACTACTATGATTAAACTATGATAAACATAGGTTGCCACCCACGAAGCGCTTGTTTTAGGTCACTTAGCTTGACCCGATCCCCCCATACTTGAGCTTGTCAAGGGGGATAGAAGTGGAAACATGGAACATCTAAGTTAGGAATGTTCTCTTCACAAGAGCAAGGAAAAATCTCCATTGGGCTTTCAACAATTTTGATGACTTTGAAAGCTTTAGGATCCCGATGAGATAATTCCAGGAGAAGTGAATGATGAACTCCTTTAGAAGTTAGGATCCGGGGGTTGAAAACTTTTTCCTTATTTTCAGATGAAAACTGTTGAAAACTTTTCTTATTTTCGGATGGGTGGAAATACGACGAGTAATTTAGTAGTTTAAAAATTCCTAAGTAGTCCTAGGCCGGGGGGGAGGGGAGGGGGGTGAGGAGGAGGAAGGGGGGGAAGGAAAAGGGGGGACCGGGGGGGGGGGGGGGAAGGGGGGGGAACTTACTTTTGTGGAATGGGAAAAAAAGGGGGGAAAGGATCAAGATAGTTCATTAGAGAGGAGTGATATTTAAAAAAGCCTCCAAGAATTTTTAAAAAAGCATTAGTAGAGTATCGTATTCTTTACATTCTTTTCCATTGTTGCATGATTGGTGGACTCTTCATGAAAGAGGTTTTCCGGGGGTGGTTTGGGCGGGGTTTTAATGTGGGTTGTTATTTTTTTTTTAATTAATTTTTTTTTTTTTTTTTTTTATAATTTAATTTTTTATTTTTTATTTTTTTTATTTTTATTTTTAGTTTGTTAAATACCTTCTGTCCCTGTTTAATTGGTTTTTTTTGAGACAACAAAGCCAACAAAAGCATCACCCCTCGGGATAATCCTCATAGAAATAGAAAACTGAGTTCAATTCTCGGGGAAGAAAAGAAGGAGGGGAAGGACAGGGGGAAGGAAGGGAAAAAAGGTTAGGTAAGGTAAGTAGTAAGGTAAAGTATATCACTTGATCTTGGGGGGTAGGTGGGGGGGTGGGGGGGATGGAAAGGGGGATGATCGGGGATTGGAGGGGGGGGGGGGGGACGGGGGATCAATGTAGGTCAAGGAGTGCTTGTTGCGCAGCTTGCAGAGGTGGGTCTCGTGGTGTGTGGGGTCTCTTCATTGGAATCTTATGGTTTGCTGTGGTATTGGATTATCTGTTGCATCGTGTTTTTGCGTGGGTCTCCCAGGGGGTCATGGGTTTCAAGTGCATCTATATTCTTGATGCTGTAGCAGGACACAATAAGAAGATGGGGGGGGGGGGGTGGTATTGAGATGGGGTATGTTGGGGATTGTGGAGTAATAGATCTTCATCAACTTCATATTATTAATGGTGGGGCATGGTGAGGTATAATCGTGTGCAATATCCTTAAGCATGTGGCTACAGGAGAACATGTGAATCATGGAGAACATTAGGTAAGTGTGGAATCAACAAGTGCGTATTGTGGTGATTTTGTTGTGCTTATGGAAGTGGGGGGGGGGGGGGGAGTTTGCTTATTTTGGTGGCGTAACTCTTTTATAACGTTTCCGGAAAGGATTCATATCCATCATTTTCCGATATGGAAATAAAGTGGTAGGGGAAATAAATAAAAATGACTCAATAATTAAGAGCAAAAATAATAAAAGTTCAAGAAAGAGTTCATCGGCGAAGCGAATAGCGACAGCGGCGGACGGGCTTTGAAGCGATCGCTCGAAATGAGATGGTGGAGGGGGTGGCAGTGGGCACACTCGTGGGACCCCTCGAGGTGGTGTGGGGATGTTGCTCATGTTTGTTTCAGTAGTTGTTATGTATGTGTTTCGTAAGTCTAAAGAAGAAGAAGTTTGGTTATTTTGTTAGTAAAAGAAAGAAGAAAAGAAAGATGAAGAAGAGGAAGGGAAAAAGTCAACTCCATTTTCATCATCAAAGAGTAGGTCAGCTCGAATGGTTGCTTCAGAAATCAAAATCTTCTTGCCAGCTACCTTGGCGCGGATGTGAGGTACGTCATTGATCACTTTGAGAGAAGCGGTAGCCCAAAATTGTTGAAGCCATGGACCAATAAGATCAGGATCAACCAACAAAGAGTAATTAATGGAGCAGCCAGTGAGAAAGTCGATGATTTGATAAAAATCAGCATTCTGTGCCGTCTTTTCCACACACGCAATCATGTTGTGCTTGTTACAAGTGCGAATATTTGCCATTTGAAGGGAAATTAATGTGCGTCGGAGGTTGTAATTTAAAAAGTTATGAAAGAAAAGAGATAAAGTGAGAGAAAAATGCAATTCAGTTGAGTATTTATAGGTTGTGTTGGATAACTATGAAGTTACCGTTGTAAATACGTTTTTAGCGCAAAAACGTACGTTTGACCGTTGACCGAACGTTAGAACAGTACTTTGTTGTCTAAGCAGTACTTTCTAAGACAAGCAGTACTTTGAGTTGGCTAAGCAGTACTTTCAACTTAAAAAAAATTTCCAACTCAAATTTGTGCAACGACAACCCTTCAACCTTGCAAACTATCTCTTCAAATCATCAAACCTCTGAAAAATCATTCATATCCTCCCCTCAAAGGTAGCTAGAGTGCTTCCAAATATCCATTCTACCCAAACCAGTACTTTACTTGATCACCAGTACTTTATATGTGATCCTCCCCTCAAAGATAGCTATGGGTTCATCATCCCAATTGTTACCACCAAAAAGTTAAATCTTGCCAAGTCAAAGCCTTTGGTGAGTAAATCGGCTACATTGTCATCAGTATGAACCTTGACCACATTTAATGAGCTTTGCTCATACAATCGCGGATAAGTGATGTCGAATCTGAATATGCTTGGTCTTTGAGTGAAAAACAGGATTCTTCACAATGCAAATGGTGCTCTCATTGTCTATATGGATTTCAGTGTTCATGAAGTTAAATCCATAATCAAGTAGTTGATTTTGCATCCAAAGTACCTGAGCACAACAACTTGCAGCTGCTACATATTCTGCTTCTGTAGAGGAGATAGCCACAATTGGCTTCTGCAGCGGAATAATAAGAAAGCAATATTATCAAACAAGGTTTTTCATTCAAACGATTCTTGTTTACCCCAACCTATAACATGGGGCTACACCAACTAATTATGGTGTACTAACTAACTAACTAACTACGGTGTACACACACACCTTGTAATCAGACTCTCATTGGAGAAGTCTGTGTTTTCTATGGATGGATTGATTAATTCTACGACCTAGGATCTCTTTATATACTAGAGATTCCTAGGTTTACAAGAATCCTAATTAACATAGAAGTCCTATCTTTTGCACTTTAGTCCCTCCATACTTTGAAGACTTCTTTAATTGCGACTTGATCCTTCTTATTTCCTCTGTTTGTTCTTGTTCAGTCTTGTATTTACTTTGTCTCATCAAATCAATTATACAGGAATGTATAATTCCCAACAATCTTCCCCTATTTGATGAAGACAAAACAAACAAAGTCGTGTACGAACTTCCCCTTAAATAGAGAAGTTGAGATGTAATCATCTCCCTGAATGAAACAAAATCTTCCTTTGTAGATAGCTTCCCCTTAACTTATGATCATGCCACCACACATAATAAGACGCAAATCAATAAACTTGTAATCTTCTTCCCCTTTTTGTAATCATCTAATAGGGGTCTTCTGTAGAAATGCAACTTGGATCATAACAGCTACAAATCATATACCACAACTACTAATCCAGCCTTCCAATACTCAAAATACCCTCCATGAAGCATAATACGAAAAATGACTTTGAGCAGTAGAAATATAAACTAGCAGTAGTAATAAATGACTAGCAGTAGTAATGAAACACTTCCCCTCAAGTGGTGCATGTAGATGGTTAAACATGTTAACAATAAGCTTCCCCTGAAAGTATGCTAACCATCTCTTGAATCTCGAACTCAGTAGGCTCTATGTAGTGATCACTGATGAAGAAAATAGAGTATAACGAATTTGATGAAGAAGTAGAATCTCCCAAACTTGTGCCTTATATCTTGTACTATCCACGACGTTGAGCTCATACTCCTAATGTATAAGCAGACCACAATCTCTTGACAAAATCCTCATTCTCTATAATGAGACACTGAGCACAATAACGTAACTCCTTCAAGTGATAGCGAATGTGAGCATTGAGCACCTTAAGAAAAATCACCACAATCTGATTTTGCAAGTCTTCGTACCATACAAAACAAACAAGTTTCTCCTGCTAAATGGTATGATTAAGGAACACGCATCTGTGAAAACTCAACTACAAACATCAAATAAGAGATTATTCAACTGTCTTGTAATCAAATCTCCAAAAAGAGCCATTTATTATCTTCCCCTTAAACGAAGCATTTGAGATCCAAATCCATCCAAAAATATGCACTGTACTATATCGTCTTCACATCCGAGAACCAAAAATTACGCTCTGTCCGATATCGAACAAAGCTAGCAGTATAAACTAACTTCTCGGATGAAACTAGCAGTACCTTCGAACATAACAGCAGTACTTTCACAACGAGCAGTACTTTGAGCATAATGAGCAGTACTTTCGAATAGAAGCAGTACTTTCGAACAGTACCTTGAGCAGTGCTTCATTCTTTATAGAACACCCTCGATAGTAACAATGTTTACAAGTGTATTGCATACCAATTAAGGTTAGGAGAGGACAAAATAATATCTATATCAATTAATCTTCAAAACCCCATAAAACTTTAACCACAAAACGATTTCTTGAAAATTAGGGTTTTTAGGGTTTCTTCAAAAACCTTGTAGATCCTAGATAAGGCCACATGGCTTGATAACCACATGTAGAAAATCGTTTAGCCCATTAGGATGTTTTACAGATTAATATGAACACGCAGGGAATATAAGAAAAGGGCATTTTATCAAAACAAGGTTTTTCATTCAAACGATTCCTATTTACCCCAACCTATAACTTGGGGCTACACCAACTACTTGGTGTACTAACTAACTAATATTATACAAAGCACAACACACTTTGTAATCGACTCTTCATTGGTGAAGTCTGTGCTTTTCTTGGATGGATAACTAATTCTACGACCTAGGATTTTTATCTATAGAGATTCCTTGGTTTTACAGAATCCTAATTAACATAGAAGTACCTACCTTTTGCACTTTAGTCCCTCCTGATTACTTGAAGACTTCTTTAATTGCGACTTGATCCTTCTTATTTCCTTCTTGTTTGATTCTTGTTTCATTCTTGTATTTACTTTGTCTCATCAAATCAATTATACAGGAATGTATAATTCCCAAACATTCCCTTTCCTTGGTCTGATGTACAATTTCTAGCAAGATGACCCAATCCTCTGCCAGTTGTAAACTTAATTGATTACCCATTATTCCCAGTCGCATTACCTCAGCCCGTGCTGCTACAACATTACCATTCCCATTTGGATTCTGATTAGTAATTCTGGAACAGCCAATTTGCCATTTTGATACTAAACATTCTGAACACCCGGATTCTGAAGTGCATTCTGAACAACATTATTTCCGACATTCTGTACTGCATTATACCCGTTTTGTTACCCAACATTTGCCCCAGCATTATGTCGATATGATTCCACACATGGCTCCACCATTGCATCTGTCTGTCTTGGACATATTTCATTACCCGGTTGAGCAATTTTTTCTGCCGGCTTATGGGGGTTTGATGATAATTCTTTGGTTGTTGTTGGTTGGTGTTGAGTAGTTTAGTTGAATGCTAGCCATTAGAACGAGTGCATGTCATTGCGGTTGTGGGATCTGTAATGTCTTCTGGATTTGCATTGGTTGTTGCAGTAGTTTCTGGCTTGTATGATGGTTGATCTTGGGTGAACACTAGATAATTAAAAGGATTGTTGGAATTTGCCATGAGTGCCAAAGGATCATGTGTTTTTGCAAGTCATTCAGCTCTTAAATCATCTACCTCCTTTTGATTGTATTTCAAGAAATCATACAATTGAGTGTAATCTGTTGTATGCAAGTCCTTTGTTTGATGAACAATGGTAACATGTCGACTCCATTCAGGTTGTAAGTTGTTTAGGAACTTGAGATTGCTGGCAATCTTTTCTGGAAAATGTTTGTTTCTCTTGAAATCATTCATCAACTTTGAGAAACGATGATAGTAAGACTCAATCGATTCCCCATCAGTAGAAGTAAACCTTTCCCATTCATTAAACAACTTAGCTTTTTTCTCTTGAATTCCAATATCAGAACCTTTCATCATTTGTTGAACACGTAACCAGATTTCCTGAGCAGTTTCACAACTATCAACAGCAGCATAGATGTCTTCAGGAAGACCAAGAAGAATAGTTTGAATGGCTTGATCATTGGCTTTAACCTGTTTAAGTTCCTTTTCAGTTAGTTCATCATCTGTCTGCTCATGAAAGGTTTCATTCACAAAAACTTCACGGTTTTGATCACCTGGTTCAGGAATCATTCGTCTGACATATGGACCATTTATAATGGAATTGTAGATTAACTTTCCATTTGGTCTACTCTTAGCATAACGAAGAAGACGAGAAGACCATGGAACATAGTTCTCTTTGTTAAGCATAGGAGGGCGGTTTTCGGAACCATCAGCATAAATGTCTTGTTGAGTCGACATTGCAAAAGTGATGTGAAATGATATGCAAGGATCTTAAGTAGGTAAAGTGATTGTTGATGTGATAAAAATCTAGTTCACGAGATTTTACAAGTCTTGATTAAACCGAGAAAACACGTGAGTATTTCACGGGATTTTACTAAATTAAGAAGAAATCATGAAAATAGAATTGTTGTTGGTGAAATCGTTGATTTGTTTGAAGTACTTGAGCTTTTGTTAAAGATTTATGAGCTTAAAAAGGACTAACGATGAAATTTGGTTCACAAAGGACTAACAGTGTGAAACTATTTTAACAATGAGGGTTAATAAAGAGACAAAGGATGAATTGTTTAACATTTCTCATTTTTAGGTTATTTACAACTTTAATTAATTCCATTATTTATTTTTAGAGTTTTACGCGTTCGCTTTTTAATTATTATCTTATAGTTAAATCGCGTAAACTAAAAATCAACGTTCAATATAAACGGACACCAAACAAATTAAAGTTTACATCAAGCAAGTGTTATATGATTATTAGGGGTATAATTTATTACTTTTTGTAATTCACTTTTTGTTGGTTACGTAAAACGCTTACGTTTCGCAATAAATTACATTCGGGCATACCCGGAAGCACCTTTACCCATCTACACTCAAACCAATACCCACATTTATACCCAATACACAAAAATTAATTCATTTTATCATGCTATGTCATCTTAAAACCGGACCTAGTGTGTTTACACAATTTTGCCTCTAGTGTTAAGATAGTACCTGTAGGTGGAGGTACTGAATGAAATCCTTTTGCTTTTTGAAAATTTGGATACAAGGATTCAGTCGAATTTGTATTCCCAGAAGAATTTTCACTTTCCATACCATTACTAGACTCAACCCCAAATCCTCTACCGTTTTTTATAACAAATATCTTTGTTTGTTTAGGACTTCATTTTGAAGTACAGTAGCATTTGTCCATTTTTCAAGTGTAAACCTTGAACAATCCTCTCTTCTCTTTAAGGCCTGATCAGTTTCCTTTGTTTTTCTTCTAGTTTCAAAATACCTTATCTTTATGTCACTATTCCATCAGTTCATAACTTATCAACCCATGCAATTCATTCTTTTCATGTGTTTGAAAGTTATAACTTCTAAATGACTCTAAGCTCATTGATATCCTAGACAATTCAGTCCTAGCCTTTGAAAATTAGTCTCTTTCAGCTTTTGAAGCTTCATGCAACTTTTTATAAGATTTACTACATTTGGAACAGTAAGGTACCTCTGAGTTTGTAAGCCATCAAAGCTAAAGACACTGATGTATCATCAGCTTTGTTGCTCCAGTCAAAATCACGCAAGTTCCATCTGAGTCCAAAGTGCACCTGTTCAGCCATCAAAACTCCATGCCCAATCATCTTGTTTCAACTTCATCAGTGCCATCATAGCAAATGTCACTGGTTCAGCATCAAATTCCTTGGTCCAAGTCAATAATCTTCATTGTTGTCTATGTTGCCAACCAAGGCTTTTGAGTGTTGAATCTCAATAAGCCCAAATCCACTTTTCATTACGACCATTTGCTCTGTTTTCCTGGTATTTAGCAAATCTACACTCCCTAGCAAAATGACCCAACTTTTGACAGTTAAAGCATTCAATCTTTGACTTATCAAAGGTAATCCCATTCTTTGGCTTGAGGTCAATGGTCTGTTTTCTATTTTCCTCATAAAATTCCCTTATCCTTGTAATATCATAGCCACCTGCCATCGAATGTCAAATTCTTCCTAGCAATCTTCAATTAATTTTGCAGCAGGTCTGTCATCATCATTATTTTAGGCAAGATGCTGTTTGAGCCAAGAAGTAACATATGATTTCATCTGAGTGGGAAGCACAGTTAGGAGCAGTTTGCACCTTGCTTGAGGGAGCCTGAGTATATCCTTTTGGGATATTTGCTGGATCAACAGTACTTTGTTTTAAAGTACTGCCTTTGACTTCTGTGGACAGAAAAGCAATATTTTGTGAGGTGAGGAATTTGAAACACCACTTCAATAGTGCTCATACACCTTCAAGTTGTGTAGAGATCAACAAACTCTAATTCATCCAATCCAGTTGTCCCCCGAATCATTTGTAGCAACTAAAAGCCACACAGATGGTAAAACTTCTTAGAAACTTCAAATTCGCATCATTCAAGGACACTTTAGCCATCATATAATTCAATCATACTAGAATGTTCTGAAACCTTCCCATATGCAGAATCTAGCACTTCCTAGATCCATAGAAACGTCTCAAATTGTTGTTTCAAAAGATACTTTTTTGCATCTTCTTGATGCTCATTACTCCAAATCTCTTTTATGGCTGTCCATAAGGTTTTTGCATTGTGGCATCATGAAAACAAGCAATGTCTATCATGAATTGCAGAAAGCAATAGGTTTAAGGGCTTTCTCATTGTTCTTCTTCGTTGGCAGCAAGTGAAGTGTTTGGTGCTGACGAGGATGCAGTATCAGTTGTCGCATTGGTCCTCCATTGGTGATATATCCCATAGTATATGATCAGTGATGTCAATATACTTCGCATCCTTCATGACCAAAGGTACATATTCACCTTTCTTGATCATTGGGATTCTTAGTGCAGTTATAACTGAAGATGTTTTTTAAAAAAGGGAGGAATAGGTCAGCTTAGACATCTTTAAATTGAAAGATTTCGAATGAGTAAAATTCTTCTAGATCAGAGTCTCTACACAGGCTTTGATACCACTTGTAGGATCGTTATACCTTAGTATAATAAGCCTTTAACCTATAAAGGATGTTACCTCCTTGAATAAATATCCAAGTCGATAACCAAGAAACACTGATGTAAAACAATCAACTATGCGGAAACATTAACAGTATCAAAAGAACACACAATGTTTTTGACAAACAATTTGTATAACACACGTTGAAGTCTGCCTAAGATTGCAGATCCCGAATACAATACTTATCTCTAATACTTCAACTAAAACTTTTGTTTTTGTTTTCTGTGTATTCCATATTGTTTTTCGTGTCTCCTAGAGATCCTTTTTATAAACATAAAGGATAACTCTATAGGTGTACAGTCCTTGCATGACATAAATACTAATTAATACTAATCACTAATTTAACTATTACAAGATAACTACTACTGTAACTGTTAATCTTTCAAAGTTCATTTAACATCGGCAGTACGTTGACTTTTCCATACTTGGGCGATATGTGATCTTTGATATGTAGTGTTTGGATATGTGTTTATTGAAATGGTTAAATATGATTTTACTAAGTAAACAGGCCGAAAGGGTACTTTTATAAATCATTGTTTTATTGTTCCACTTAATATATTGGTTATAATAACTTATAAAGGCCGAAAGAATTTGTTGTTACTAATCGATATAATCACTAGTAACACTAAAAGGCCGAAAGGATTTATGTATCGTGATATCTTTTTTCTCTAAACTTATAAACACTATCGTAAATGCTTCCATGCCTTAGCGATCATTTCCTAAACAAACATAATTTAATCATTTGCTTGAATCATCATTTTATTGCTTTCTTTGCAATATTCAATTTATGTAGGTTTTGGTTAATTTGATTTGTGACAATCTTATTAACCTTAGCACCTTAATTACAAACTGTGAAAACTTCAATTCTCATGGAACGATCTGGACTTACCTAGGCTATATTATACACGAAAGGGTATACTTGCCCGAGTGTTGTGTTTTTAGTAAAAATCGGTATTTCTAGTATTATAAATTTAAAGCTTGTAAAAACACACATCAAGTTTTTGACGCCGTTGCCGGTCAATTGTTTAAGTTGTGATCAGTTTGTTTATTTGATTTTGGTGCTATTTTGTTTCTTATCAAGTTATTTACTATTTTGCAAAACAAAATTTGCAAACTCGCCGTACAGTTTCTGGGCAAGTTGAACCAAAAATCGTTTTTTTCTTCAGGAAGTACGCCGCACATTATATTAGTGCGCGGTTTTCCTGAAAGCCCAGGAAGTACGCCGTACTTTGCCCAAGTACGCCGCACTTTCAGCAGAAATTTCACCAGCAGAATCTGAGTAAAACCAAAACTACAACCCAAAACTGCTTTTGTCAGGTTTTATAATCATCTCATTATATTACCTTGTAATTTGTTCCCATATTTAGTTTATTTGAAAAAAAAACCTTATTTTTCAAATCGTTTTGATTCTATGCTTTAGATTGTTTGTTTTTCGTAAGTTGATTATATTTAATTTCTGTTAGCTCTGTTTTATTTATTTCTTTTTATTTCGTTCGTTGTAATAACCTAAAATATAAATAAAAAAACATAAATTTCTAGAAAATCCGGCGCACTTTTCCTAAAGTACGCCGCACTTATCCATCTGAAAAATAAACAATAAACTTTTTATCTACTTATCCTTATTTTCTATATATATATTAAAAAGTATATATATATATATATATATATATATATATATATATATATATATTATACTAAATATGATAAAAATAATTTACCTTTTTTAATACTAGCCTTAATTATATAATATAAAAATATCTTTTTGTAAAATGTTTAATGTATGTATAAATCCACGATCATTTGGAAAACAACCCATAAGTCTAATATATAGATTAAATAAAAATTTAATAACAAAGACTTGTAAAATTAAAATTGTCCAAAAAGAATCCATTCGAATCGAATCACTCAAATCTTCAACCCAACATCCTTTCGTTAATGAATTTTTTGTCTTAAATAAATCCGAAGAGGATGTCAAAACCAAACAAATAATTCTCGATCCTGATGATCAACCCATGTGGAAAAGTGCTAAGACTGTAGCACCAACTCCTAATTATGCTATTCTTCGACCTGATGTTGATGACAAATTTGTTATCAATAGTACTCACTTGAAAATGATTCGGGAAAATAAATTTGATGGTTATCTGCGGGCCGATCCTCATGACCACATCCGTGAATTTCTCCCAATCTGCGACATATTCAAATATGGTGAAACTTAAAGTGAAGCTGTCAAGCTTTTGATATTTCCTTTTTCCTTGTGCGATAAAGCTAAAACATGGTTTAACAAACTTAATGAAGAGTCTATAACATCGTGGGAACAAATGAGAAGAGCTTTTATAAACAGATTCTTTCCACCTTCGTTATTTAACCATCTTTTACTTGAAATCAGAAGTTTCTCTCAAAATGAATGTGAAAGTCTAACCGACGCTTGGTTACGACTGAAGAACATGCTTCGAAAATGCCATGGGCATGGTCTGACCAAAGGAGAAATTATTCGAATATTCCACCCAAGAAATCCTAGACGTAACTACTGGAAGAATCTTCCTCTACAAAACTCCTAATCAAGCTTTTCAACTTCTTGAGGACAAAGTCCTTTTCAAACTTGATTGGTCCAACAAACTCCGAATGAAACCTATTCAAAAATATGTTGCATTCGCCGATGGAAGTAACAGTAATGATGATAATTATCGATTAATGGAAAAGTTGGAAGTTCTAACTATAAAAATTGATTCTTAATTTAAAAGCTTAACAGAAGAATTACAAGATACGCGTAACAAATATTATGACCTTAAAGATAACCATTCTTCTAAAAACCACATGAATGATGACACACTGATGTGTGAACGTCATGAAGCAAATTACATCCAATCTGAAGGTTATCGAAACCAAAATTCTCATGATTCGTATTCTCATCAATCCCATCATGATCCTAATGATTTGAAGAAATCGCTCACAGAATTAAACAATGATGTGAAAAATGATCTCAAAGATTTCAAAAGATGTATCCGTAGCATGAGAACTGTTCATGATAAACTTTTTAACAGAGACGATAGTAAAACCACTAGTGTTTTATCTAACAAAAAGTCTAAAACCGTCAACCAAGAACCTTAATCTAAAACTGATCTCGAAAAATCAATCACTAAATTCTTGGATGGTCAAAGAGTTGCAAGTACGTATATCAAGAATAATTTTAATGATATGATCCTAAAAATAAAGCAGAATGAAAAGAATTTCCAAACTAAATTTTAAAATGTTAGGAATAATTGTAATACTTAGTTTCTACTAGTAGGTATGTAGTTTGTAGGTTCCTAATTTCACACACTTATGATCTTAGAGAGAGAAAGTTAGAGAGAGAGAAATGGTTGGGAGAGAACTAGAGAA
>BQNB010175398.1:0-2500 GCA_026074375.1 Tanacetum coccineum
GCTTCAGATGTACCGTTTAAATCAGTAAGTTAATTCTGTGACTCCTAGCTGTGAGACTTGTGGTGGTCCACATTCTAATTATGAGTGTCAAGCCACCGGTGGCTACACTCAGGACGTTTATGCTACTACGGGGAACTATAATCCAGGTGGTAATGCTTACCAACCTCATGGAGACCGTAATCTGCTTAGCTATCGTTCTAATAATTTTCTTGGACCACCCGGTAATCAAAATCAGGGTAATAATCAGAATTTTCCAAAAAATCAAAACAGATTTAATCAAGTTCAAGGGTATAATCAGAACATAAGTCAGAATTTTAACCAGGGTAATTATAATCAAAATCAGGGATATAATCAAGACCATGGTAAAAATTTCAATCAAAACCAAGCTCCAAATCAATCCACCATGGAAGATCTCTTGAGATAGTTATTAATCCAGAACCAAAACTTTAAAAAAGACCAGGAGGCCGTAAATCAATTTGTTCAAAACCAAATGGCAGAAATGAGGAAGGCTCTTCAGGAGAGACCTTATGGTGCGTTGCCTAGCAACACCAACCTAACCCTCGAGAGGAAATCAAAGCAATTACCATACGGAGTGGTATTGTTTTAGCTGAACCCTCAGTTCAACTTCCTCCTCTTTCTTCTTCTTCTAAGGAGGTGGAACGAGACCCGAAGATGATCACGGACCAGGTACTTCCCGAAAGTACCACACAAGTCCTACCTCCGGTAATTCAGCTGTCTCCTGTTTCTAGATCTTCTGAGCTTCCTTCTATTTCTTCGTCTTCTTCACCTTTTGAGCTTCCTAAGCGGAACCGTCATCAACCTCCAATTCCTTATCCCTCAAGGTTGAATAAGGAGAAGCTTCAAGACAAGTCTAATATTCAAGTCCATAAATTCTTGAAAATGTTCAAGAAACTTCATTTCAATATCAGTCTTGTCGAAGCTTTAGCTCTCATGCCAAAGTACCATAAAATGTTAAAAGATCTCCTTTCCGATAAGGAGAAACTATTAGGATTGGCAAATACATCTTTGACTAAAAATTGCTCAGCGATCCTCCTCAAAAAGCTTTCCGAGAAACTTAGAGACCCTAGGAAATTTCTCATTCCATGTGACTTTCCTGCGCTTGCGAAATGCATGGCACTAGCCGACTTAGGTGCCAGCATTAACCACATGCCACTCTCTGTACAGAAACATTTATGCTTCCCAAACTTGTTCTTACTCGTATGACCCTCGAGCTAGCTAACCGATCTATTGCTTATCCAGTCGGTATAGCCGAGGATGTCTTTGTACAAGTAGGTAAGTTCACATTCGCGGCTGACTTCGTTGTCGTCTACTACGATGTCGATCCTCGTGTTCCCCTTATTTTAGGGAGACATTTCTTGAGTACGGCTCGTGCTCTAGTCGATGTCTACGGAGAAGAGCTTATTCTGAGAGACGGAGATGAAAATTTGATCTTTCATGCTGATAGCACTTTGAAACATCCACACAAGCATGGAAATGAGTCAATTAATAAGATTATTTTCATTGACATCACATGGAAGGATCATTTTGAAGAAATGTTAAAAATTAAGAAATCAAATCATCCCTTCAGTGGCAGTACCACTTCTCCTTCTGATTCTTCTCTTAGTCTCACACCTTTAAAGACTAGTGATTCTCTTCTCGAGGAGTTCGCCGATGTACTTGCTTTTCTTGACCCATTTCCACCAGGAAATGAGGACGATAATTTTTATCCTGAAGCTGATCTAGAGAAATTGAATATTTGCTGAACTGAGATCCGTCAACAGATTCTTCACCTACGACTGATATTGATATTATTGATCCCATTATCGAGAGGTTCACCGATGAACTTGCTCTCGTTTACATATCTCCACCGGGAGATGACGATGATGATCTTTTTGATTTTAAGTCCGATAATGACGAATGGAAAAAACTTTTGTATGGTGACCCTTTTAATGACACTCATTCTAAAAATGATAAAACCAAGGATTCTAAAATAAAGAGTTTAATTGATAAACTTGAATCTCGTAAATCAAATGTTTTACTTCCTCAGTTACTCGAGTGTGACTTGACTCTCCATGAGGAGTTGCCTGAGATTGATACTTTGCCATCATTTTCTTCCGGAAATGAGGACAAAGTTTTTAATCCACACATACTCGTTTATAGGAGCACTTATTTTGTCACCAATGAAGTAACACAAGATAAGAATATAAAGGAGAAAACCTCGTCTGAGGCTCGTTTAATTCTTAAGGATAGTAAATTTCTTCCTCTCTCTTCTATTCGTGAACTCCTTTTTCACTTAGAGTTATATGTGACTGAAACTTTGCTATCATTTTCATCTGAAAATGAGGACAAAGTTTTCAATCCCAGGATACTTATTTCAAAAGGAGTTCATTTTTTCACTCTGGGATTATCTCATCGTACTTATGAAATTTTCAAGATCGTTAATGTTCATCCAAATATTCTGAATGAAAGTCTGATGAAGATTTTTCTGTTCTTCTGTTCC
>BQNB010175398.1:7500-13163 GCA_026074375.1 Tanacetum coccineum
ATTCGAGGAAAGTCAAGCTAGAGACTCGCGCAAAAACAAGCGCTTCTCGGGAGGCAACCCGTGTTATCTATTAGTAGTAATAATAATGTAGTAATAATAATAATATATTAGTTTAGTAGTAATATTGAATAAGTGTTGGGGAGTTCTTTTCTCTTTGTTGTGTTTTGTGTTTTGCTGTTTTTGCTTGCATGATTCCCTATGATCGAGAAGACCTTCGTGCTTGTTTTCAATCCCCCAATCACGCGGTCTCTTTGGCCATTACATGATTATATCCTGGGAGATCCTTTAATCTATATTTTATATATATATATATATATATATATATATAATATATTATATATATATATATATATATATATATATATATATATATATATATATATATGATTTTATTTCCCCTTTCACACTTGGAATTTTAAGCATTTGCTTTTTTCATCCTTAAGTGTGGGGTGCACCCAACATTTTTTTAAGGGGGGTTAAAAAATTCTTTCCGGACGTGTATTATAAATATTGCGTGTGGGACCAGCAATGGCTAAGTGTGGGGGAATTTGATGTGTGCTTAAACACGCATCGTTTATACCCTGGAAAACACTAATAATCGGACTAATAACCATAAAATATAGATAATTATGTTGCAAATATGTTTGTATTGTGTTATTATGTCTTACAGGTATAAAGGATTGAAAACGAAGCAAAAAATGGTAACTTTCGGGTGACTTTCGACGACGTTTTCACATTTATCGAGATTCAAACGAACTCCTAAAAATCTCGCGATCACTCCGTTGGAAAGAGCACCAAATTATGAATCTATCGGTACCTTACTCGACCCTTGAGCCTTTCTTATTTGAACTCTGTCACGTTTTTAATTGAACCCTTAGTTAATAAATCTAACAGACCAAATTTTAAAGGTTAAATAGAATTTTATTTCCTTTATACTATGATACTCGAGGTTAGCTCAGTTGGCAAAGGTGGGTGTGTTTGAGATTGTGAACAAAAGGTCACAGGTTCGAGCCATGCTAATGCCAACTTTGCTATTATACTCCTCGGCCACGTGGCAAACACGTGGATCCACGTAGCGTGCCACGTGGCAACCCGACCCGTTTCCAACTGTTGACCCGACCGTTGACTGGCGGTCAACCACCGTTGACCAGTAGTTGACCGGTGGTCCGGCGTTGGTCCACCACCATTGACCGTTGAAGGCCACCGTTGACCGTCGTTGACCACCGTTGACCGGTGGCTCTATCGGTGGCTCAGGTAACGGTGCCGAAACTGTTATCATGCCACTTGTCACCACTCAGGTGGTGACACTTGGCCATCTAACGATTGGAATGTCAGAATGTAGGTCTGAGGTACTGTAGCAGGTTCGGGTACGAGGTTGCAGGTTCAGGTACGAGGTGGAGGCTCGATTGTTAGCTCGGAAGGCTCGGAGGTTGGCTCGAGTACCCGTACCAATAAAAATAACTTCTAGAAGCCACGTGTAAGCATACAATTGGTGGATCTGAGCTGTTATTCCCATGCCAATGATTGGCAATAATGAGGCGGTTGAGTGTAGCTTCCTAGAAGTTTCACACACGCGCTCCATTTGTATAAATTACCAAAATTTCCCTCTTTCTTGGGCTATGATTGGCTGGCACTTTAAAAAGACGAAAATGCCCTCAGCCTCTTTTGGCTATATATTGAAGCACGCAGCAGGCATTTTAGGGATATTAGTTTTTTAGGCAATTAAAATTAGTAGTAGTTTTATTTTAGTGTAGTTTCTTTTAAATGTATTTTTGCTTTTTTCAAGTTTTGTAAAAGCTTTTTACTAGCTTATTGGCCTATTGTAGAAGATCTTTGTTAGCTTATTAATGGAAGTTGAGGTTGGTTAAAAGTGCTTATTCTCTTGTTGCTTATTCTTATCTTTCTTTTCTTTTTCACTAGCTTGTTTTTGAATAAGCTAGCTTATTGTTGCTTCTAGCTTTCTTCTAGCTTATTTCTTACTTCGAATAAGCCTTCCTTTGGCTTATTCGATTTAGATCTAAGCTTACATAATCAAATAGTCTTTAGCTTATTTCACTTATCTTCTCCTTTCTTCTTTTCTTTTTCGATTTAAGCTAATTTTAGCTTATTTCGATTCTTATCTCCTAGATTATTGGTGTTCATATAAGCTGTTTATATAGCTTATTCGACTTAAAGCTTTTAGGAGTATAGATCTAGCTTATTATAGCTTATTCGATTAGCTTATTTCAAGTTTATAGTTGTTTGCTTTTTGGTAGCTTATTAGCTTATTTTCTAGATCTATTCCTTAAATATTCCCGTCTCTCGTTCACTTTTCTAAAGTCGAACACCTTAGTTTCGGGAGGAATAAGATCTATAGTTAGCTTATTGTCTTAATTCCTAGCTTATTATTATAATTGTTCATTTTAACTCTTTGTTTGTCTTTTGGTTAATGAATCTTATTCTACACTTTGGCGTGGAGCTTAAGGGTTCATAAGCTAATTTGATTTTCAAGTTTAGAGCTTTTTCTAGTTTTATTAAGCTTTCTAGTTTATTAAGTTTACAACTTTATTTTCTATTTAGTAAGATAAAGCTTTTAAAAGGAATAAACTAGTTATCTTATTTAGTTTATGTAATCGGGTGGTTTATTATTCGATTTGGTTCATCATTCGGTTATATCCTCTTTCTCTTTTCAATACTCGTAGTTTAGATTTATTTAGCTTAAAATATCTATTGTTGCTTATTTGTTGATTAATATGCTTAGTGAGTAGATTTTATATATTCATCTTTCGTAGATTATTTGCTTGCTTATTGTTATCTAGCTTTTTATTGTTAATTTTTATTTTATTCTTAAAACCAAAAACAAAGATATTCGGCATTCAAGCATCAAACAAAACGCTTTCATGAATTTCAAATTCATCTCTCGTTGGGACACGATATCCGGAAGACTAACTATTACTTTTCCTAAAGTAATTTTTATATCGGACGGGAAATACTTATTATATATTACTTGACTAGTCATTTACGACGAATCAGTTTTTGGCGCCTTTGCCGGGGAGAAGTGTACGATTTACACGTGGTGTTTGAAGTTAGTGCCTTGAAGATCCTTTCGTCTTTATTTTATTTTCTTTTATAAATATTTAAAAAATCTAAAAAAAAATTTATTTTTTTTAGTGCATGAGCACTGTTCTTCTTCTTCTAATCTTATCCCTCCTTTCTCCGATCCCGAGAGTGTTATTCGAACTCGACGAAGAAATCTTGGAGATCCTTCACTTTTGCTTGATTTTGAAGAGATAAATATGAGTAATAATTTGAATATTAATCCGAGACCGCCTCCTGCGGGTCCCCTTCCTCAAAATCATAATGGTCCACCGGAACCTAATCTTCATATGCCAGCTCCCGATCTCCGAACGTTGGAGGAGCTGTGCCAGCCTACAATGAATGGACGGGGCGGACCGATCGCTCCCGTGAACATTCAGGCTACTGACTTCGAACTGGAGAATCATATGATTCAACAAGTTCAAAACAGTTGTCAGTTTTCACGGGCTACCGGGTGATGATGCAAATAAGCATCTCGACAAGTTCTTGACTATCACCCAGAGTATGAAGCAGAACGGGGTCACCGATGACGCCCTTCGCTTATACCGCTTTCCTTATTCGTTAACGCATCATGCCACCGCGTGGTTTGATCGTCTTCCAAAAAATTATATCCATACGTTCCAGGAGATGGCTTCGAAATTTCTTTCTAAATACTTTCCTCCTTCTATGGTGACGAAACTAAGGAACGATATTAGTAACTTTCGCCAGCTTCCAGATGAATCGTTATTCGAGGCGTAGAAACGTTACAAGCTTTCGATCGACCAGTGTCCAAACCATAATATGTTACCCGTTACTCAAATAGGCACGTTCTATAACGGGTTAACATTAAGACACCGTGATATGATCAATGATGCATCAGGGGGACCTTTAGGAAAAGGAGACCCAAAGAGTGCTATGATCTTATCGAGAATATGACCGCCCACCACAATGACTGGGATACCTCAGCTTAAAGGGGTGAGTCATCTAGCTCTTCCACTTCTTCCTCCAAGATAGCAGCTCTTGCTCAGCAGATGGTCGAGATGAGAAAAGATATGCTACAGATGTACCGTTCAAATCAGCAAGTTAATTCTATAACTCCTAGTTGTGAGACTTGTGGTGGCCCACATTCTTATTATGAGTGTCAAGTCGTCGGTGGCTACACTCAAGACGTTTATGCTACTACGGGGAACTATAATCCAGGTGGTAATGCTTACCAGCCTCAAGGAGACCGTAATCTACTTAGCTATCGTTCTAATAATTTTCTTGGACCACTCGGTAATAAAAATCAGGGTAATAATCATAATTTTCCAAACAATGAAAACAGATTTAATCAAGGTCAAGGGTAAAATCAGAACAGTGGTCAGAATTTAACCAGGGTAATTATAATCAAAATCAAGGATATAATCAAAACTATGGTCAAAATTTCAATCAAAACCAAGCTCCAAATCAATCCACCATGAAAGATTTGTTGAGACAATTATTGATCCAGAACCAAAACTTTAAAAAAGACTAGGAGGCCGTAAATCAATTTGTTCAAAAACACTAGTGAAATATACCTTATTTCAAGCATCAAACAAAATGCTTTCATGAATTTTAAATTCATCTCTCGTTGGGACACGACATCCGGAAGACTAACTATTACTTTTCCTAAAGTAATTTTTATATCGGACGGGAAATACTTATTATATATTACTCGACTAGTCGTTTACGACGAATCACACTCCATTCCAAAAATCTAAAAACCATATACCAAACGTACCCTAAGGCTTTGTTTCCTTTGTTTTTCTAAAAAAAGAACGTTTTGCCTCTTTTTTATTCGGGAAGAAAGAGGCTAGAAAAGTTGTGTGTTTTTTCTTTCAGAAATAAGAGGGTAAAAGTACTTCTTTCCACTTTAATTATTCACACACTTAAAACCATTTATTTCCACTTCCTTCTACAATAATTCAGACTTTTTTTGAATTTATACGTTTTCAACCGTCTTTATCTATTTTTGTACGTTTTTATATGTTTTCCTACGTTTTTGTCCCTTTTGTATGTTCTCATCTGTTTTTATCCGTTTTGTTCGTTTTCGTGCGTTTTCGTACGGTTTCTTACGTTTTCGTCGGTTTTCATATGTCTTGTTACGTTTTTGTCCCGTTTTCATGTGTTTTTTACTTTTTTGTCCGTTTTCATTTGTTTTTTATTCGTTTTTATACGTTTTTGGATGTCATTATACGTTTTCATTTTCACAAAAAAATGCAAAAAAGGTATAAAAATTTATGAAAACGTAAAAACACGTACACAAAAGTACAAAAACTACACAAACGTGTAAAAACATAAAAGAAGTATGAAAACGTACAAAAACGTAAAAAAGAACGTACTCAAACGTGGAAAACGTAAAAAAAGAAGCATGAAAACGTAAAAAACAAAAAAAACTACAAAAACCTACAAACAGATATAAAGACATGCAAAAACGAATGAAAACGGATGAAACATACAAAAACGGAAAAAAAACGTAAGATAAACCGTACCAAAACGTACGAAAACGAAAGAAAACGTAAAATAACGAATGAAATTGTAAAAAAACTAACAAAAACGTAAAAAACGGACAAAAACGTAAAACGGCCAAA
>BQNB010175400.1:0-13163 GCA_026074375.1 Tanacetum coccineum
CTACCTTAGATATAACTAGGAATGAGTTTAGAATACTTGGATCTTGCTAGAAATCAAAAGTTATGGAAGTGTTTGTGTGTGGGTTGTGTGCCGTGGGTATGGAGACACAAGGGGAGGGAGAATGAAAATTTTTGAGGCTAATAAATGGAAGTATAACCCTAAGTTGAGATATGGTGTGGTATTTATAGTCCATGATGGTTCAAATAGGAGGGTTAGGAGGGTTCAAGTAGGCATAAGTGACCAACACACCAAGAGTGTGTGTGTTGGGTGGTTCGGCCAAGCAAGGGTTCACAAGGACCATGATGGTTCAAATTTTGTTATCTTGGCTCACATTATGTATACATCCTTTCTAGTTGGTAAAAATGGAGTCAAAGGTGGTCAAGAGTGTAAGAACTCATGTGCACATGTCTTGGCTAGTTTCTTGTGCATGAGAGTGACTCCCTCATGTGTCATTTTCATGCACATGCATGTAGATTTCAAAATAAGATGCCTTTTCTTTAATTTAGAGTCCAAGTATCCTTATTGTTGATGTTTAGGCGCCATATTGGCTAGGGAAAATAAAGTGAACAAAATTTTTATAACTTAGGGTATAATATTAATGATAACTTGAGTTTACACGAAAGGATTTTGAGTTTCCGGGGTTCCGTTTGGTCAAAAACGCGAAAAACGCAATTTAAAGGATAAAACTCAAAAATGAATATCGGGAGTGATTAAAAATCACGAAACACTCAGGAAAGCTAATATAACACATATAATGCTTAAAATAATTTATAACCGATGCCGGAACGCGTCCGGTGACGTTTCTCAGTTTTTACGCAGTTTAGTTCCTCGGTAAACTGTCAGATTTAAACGTAACGAATAAAATTTAAAGTAGATGACCGGAGTGAGTCGGAAAACTAACCGGGAATTTACGGGGTGTGACAAGTCAGCCACGTCCTGACGCCGTTGCTGAATCTCTGATGTTGTCATCATGAATGTAATGACACTGTCGCTTTATGGTTGCGACGCCGTCTCCAGGCTCTGAATGAATAATTCTTCATGGTTCTTGGTGTAGAGTCGTAGTCTTGTCCGTTTCTTCTCCAAATGAGCCCAAGTCACGTGTATTTCTTCCAAATGCCATCCAAGTGCTAAAAACCTAAAAACAAATGATTAATCACATAATCTAGGTATATTTACATGATTTAAGAGGTTAAATGACCCCAAAATAGTGTATAAAATGACACCTCATCACTTGACAATCAAATTGAAAATATAAGTCATTAGCTAGACAAGAATAAATTATCTTGATGTGTTCTGAGTGTTATTGGTAGAACTAATGAGGTTCAGTATCTACTACTCAACTCTTTGTAAACATCTATTGTTAGTGTTATAGACTTTGTATAAGACGTTCACGGACTTTATTATCATTTTACTTGCGTTTAAATACTTTAATTGGGACACTCACTGCAGCGTCTCACATCTTTCATACTCATAATTACTTGCTTAATGTTAAATTAGCGAAAATTAAGAGTAATTAAGTCCAATTTTTAATTTGAACCCGCTATAGATAACACAAGTTATAACTATAAACCCGCTTTATTTTTACCATATAAACACATTCTGCTTCTACATATTCATATAAAAAAATCATGTTCAAGGGTTTAAACACACTTACAAACACCCATAATCCCTCCAAAAACGAGCGTATGTCAAAATCTTATAACAAACATTTCAAAAAAAGGACTTCATTGTCTCTTTACAGCTACACAATCTAACAGGGATGTCAAGATTAATAAAACATATGTTTCAGTGATTGTGAATGGACAAAAAACAAGGCTTGACAGGTTACGAAGTTTATTCATAACCAAAAAAAAGAGAAACTATATAATTTTTTATATATATATAAAAAATTACATTGCTCAATATGTTCGGCTATACAAATTTACACTATGTGTACTTATGTTCACTCAAAATTTCTTTATGTATCATCGCGGATAGACTATGGAGTTACCACCGCTACTAAGATCACTCTCTAGCAGATTTTACGAGCTATAAAATGAAGACTTTGATGATGATTCCACAAATGACTTTCACCCAGGCTTAGAAAAGTTAGCTCCCCTGTTTCTGGCATCTTTTCAAGAATGTGCTCAAGCTCCCAAACCACATCTAACATTGATGGTCTTTTGTCGAGTTTATCGTTGCAACACAAAAGAGCTAAAGATACAAACTTTGCAATACATTCTGAAGGGTATGAGCTAATTCTATTATCCATGATTGAGAACATTCTCCCTGTTTGATTAGATATTTTGCACAAAAGAGTGTTTTGGTTATTCCCAAAAAGTTATTCATTTGACGCTCTAATGATATGGGTCAAACAGACTAAAATTTGCCCAAAGTATACTTGGAATGCATAAAACTCCTTTAATAAACAAATTTGATACACGTATATATTCAGGAATTTGCTTAAATACTCTTTTTGAACCGAAACCATTTTGATTCGTCACCCAACCCGTTCATTTCGTTTCTCTAAATCAAAGAAACATTCTTTTCTTTTGGTCATAAACTTTACTTCCTTGTTATATATAGAAATCTTGCGGGTATCATCTATATTGTCAAGTCAAGGGTTCATTGAGCTCGACGGGCTGCGACATAGAATCATGAGCCCCATGGCTTCCACAGGTGTTAATGGTTGAAGTGGTTTTCCACAAGAGGTATAGATATTTAAACAACACTAAAACTTAATGTTCACTTATAATACCCGATAGTACACTCGTGATGACTTATGTGTTATGGCAGAGGTTAATTGGAACCCTTGGAATGGTAATGGACTGGCAAGAAGTTTCAGCTAGTCCTAGTTCATACATAGTGAAGCAAATCTTGCGGTTAGATATTAGCTTTCAAGAAGATGCAATAGCTATGTTTGGCAAGAGCTTATTAGGGCTTGGGCTTTTAAAATAAGTCAGCTTATAAAATAAGTCTCGTTTGTCACACGGGCTTATGAAAAGGCTTATAAGTCATAAGTCTCTGTAAGCCTCAGCCCTATAAAAGGGGCTAAAAACTTTAGCCGGGGCTTTTGAACCATAAATTACTTATATTACCACAAAAATATCTAACATATACTAAAAATTCATTTAAGGGTGTAGTCTAAAAATACGCAATATACTTTTTCAAAAAGAATGAAATACGTAACATGCTAACTATATTACGTATATCACTAAATTACTTTCAAATTTTGAACGATATACGTAATATGACCGGGTGTTGACCAAAATTTAACCTGTTTGACCGGTTATAATTTACAAAAATTACAGAAATGGTCCTTGTGATTCGCGTTGTACTTTCACTGTTAGTCTCTTAACTTTTTTTCACTTCAAATTTATTTTTCACTTAATTTTTTAAAATTGTTTTCACTTAATTTTTAAAATACTTTTTTTCCATTTATTTATACACTACTTTTTTACACTTATTATACTTTTTTTTCCACTTATTCATACACTTAATTTTTTTTACACTTATTACACTTTTTTTTAGGAAATTTATTTTTAAAAAAATTCACTTAATTTTTAAAATACTTTTTTTCATTTATTCATATACTATTTTTTTAAATATTGCGTTAAACTTTTTCACAACTACCACCCTCATGTGACTTAAATTTTGACTTTTAAATTTTGACATATATTTTTTAAAAAGTTTTTTTTTAATTTTAACTCTTAAACACCCCTCCCTCATGTGAAAAAAAAGTCTAACGCAACGTTTAGAAAAAAATTCTTTTAAAATTTTTTAAGTCACATGAGGAGTGTTTAATAGTCAAAATTTAAGTCACATGAGGGTGTTAGTTGTGAAAAAGTTTAAGGTAACATTTATAATTTTTCCTAATAAAAAAGTTTAAAAGTGTAAAAAAAAAATTAGTGTATGAATAAAAGAAAAAAAAGTATAATAAGAAAAAATAGTGTATGAATAAATGAAAAAAAAAGTATTTTAAAAATTAAGTGAATTTTTTTTTTAAATTAAGTGAAAAAAAATTTTAAGTGAAAAAAAGTTAAGGGACTAACAGTGAAAGTCCAACGCGAATCACAAGGACCATTTCTGTAATTTAATCTACATAGGTCCATTTCTGTAATTTTTGTAAATGTGTAACCGATCAAACAGAGTTAATTTTGGTCATCATCCGGTCATATTAGTTTATGTTCAAATTTGAAAGTGATTTAGCGTTTTATATTATTTTTAGTATGTTACATATATGTTTATTTTTAGTAAAGTATGTTGCCGTATTTTCTAGTTTAAAATTTATTTAATTATATCATTTTTAGTAATTTTGCAATAATAAGCCCCGACCCTTGCCAAACAAGTTTACAAAAATAAAATTCAATTTCGGCTTATAATATAAGTTCTAGCCCCAGCCCGTTTCGCCAAACATAGCCAAAGTAAAGTAAAATAAAGTAACTCCTAATACCGTATTGCACGAGTAGTTTTGGCGTTCATTACCGTACTTTCACGGTTGTATGAGAGAGGTTGAGGTGTTAGACAGCCCTCACTCTACCAGAAGATAGGAGAGCTTTCATTCATCATGTTAATTCTTCTACCATAAGATGGATGCAATAGATTTTACTTGTTTTTTTGAAGGATTTATCACTAGTAGTCAAATACATGTTCATTTCGTTAAGTAACTCACGTTTTAGTCATTAGACTTTTTTAACATCTTATTCATTAAGATGACATATTCTTTTTGGATTTTAGTTTAACTTTGTTGGTCGACTTCTGGGACCTAGAGGTAATTCACTAAAACATATAGAAGCTAGAACGGGTTTTCGTGTGTATATACGAGGAAAAGGGTCAATCAAGGATCCTGATAAAGTTCTATATTTGTAAAACACTGATTTATCTAATCTGATTTCATGTGGTTTTCGAATCTAATATTTGATTACTATTTACTTATTATATGTAACTAAAGGAAGATAAGCTAAGGGGAAGACCAGGCTATGAGCATTTAATTTACTTATAAATTACAAGCGTTGTTCCCTGAGAAATAAACTCATAAACTGACATCTGCACAATTGACGTTTAAGGAACACTTATATTTTTAGCCGAAAGAATATTGTTCTTGTAACATCATAAGCGTAATATAAATAGCAATTAAAACCGAAACACATTAGAAAGTGTTGTTGATTTTTTTAAGCGGGCTAGGCGCATGAGATAATTGAAGAGCTGCTCAAACCAATCTATATTTACCTCTTCTGTCTGCTAAACAAAATATACCAGAACACTCAATAATTTCTAGAAAGTGTAAAGTCTGAAAAGTAGTCACTTGACATCATAAAGTCAAATGTTTACGAATAAACTTACTCTGAACCTCTTCACTATAACCAACATCGTCATCCGTTTCTGCTGAAACTAATTCAGACATCATCTTATCATGTTTCTCAAAAGGGCCTTCTTCAGGTTCTCCTGGTACAAATACAGACCTCCTATCATACTTCTCAAAAGGGTCTTCTTCCGATTCTCCTATTATACTTCTCAAAATGGTCTTTTTCCGGTTCTCCTGGAACTAATACAGACATCCTATCATACTTCTCAAAAGCGTCTTATTCGGGTTCTCCTGGAACGAATACAGTCCTCTTATAATACTTCTCAAAAGGGTCTTCTTCCGGTTCTCCTGGAACTAATACAGACCTCCTATCATACTTCTCAAAAGGGTCTTTTTCCGGTTTTCCTGGAACTAATACAGACCTCCTATCATACTTCTCAAAAAGGTCTTCTCCGGTTCTCCTAGAACTAATACACACCTCCTATCATACTTCTCAAAAAGGTCTTTTTCGGGTTCTCCTAGAACTAATACAGACCTCCTATCATACTTCTCAGAAGGGTCTTTTTCCTGTTCTCGTGGAACTAATACAAACATCCTATCATACTTCTCAAAAGCGTCTTCTTCGGGTTCTCCTGGAACGAATACAGACATCATGTCATACTTCTCAAAAGCGTCTTCTTCAGGTTCTCCTAGAACGAATACAGATCTCCTATAATACTTCTCAAAAGGGTCTTCTTCTCATTCTTCTGGAACTAATACAAACCTCCTATCATACTTCTCAAAAGGGTCTTTTTTTGGTTCTCCTGGAACTAATACAAACCTCCTATCATGCTTATCAAAAGCGTCTTCTTCGGGTTCTCCTGGAACGAATACAGACCTCCTATAATACTTCTCAAAAAAGGGTCTTCTTCCGGTTCTCCTGGAACTAATACAGACCTCCTATCATACTGCTCAAAAGCGTCTTCTTTGGGTTTACCTAAAACAAATACAGACATCATCCTATCATGCTTTTCAAAAGGGTCTTCTTTCGGTTCACCTGGAACTAGGGTAAAAGCCATAAATACTCTATGTACTCACATTTATAACTCATTCTACTCTATGAATTCATAAACAACTCATTATACACATCGCCAAGTCAGCATTTTGACCGGAAACTTCTACCTTTTTTTAACCGGTAACTCATATATTATTTCATTATAACATTTAATTATTTTCCACATGGGATATAACTGACCACGTAGTGATGTGTAATTTTTTTATTTTAATCAAATTCATTAATCATATAAATACATTACTATATATGTCGAAACCAAAACCCAAAAAGCTGGTCTCACTTTTGCTCCGGGGATGGTGGTGTTCCAAACATCAAAGCGAAACCCAAAAACCACCATATTTCATCTCTCGTCGAACTGAATCTAAATCTTTGTCGATCCAATGAAATGGGTCTGTAGTTTGCAGATATGAGTTGCGTAGGAAATGGATTTGTAGGTGGTTGGTTTTCTAAATGGGTGTGATTGAGTTAGTGGTGGGTATAAATTTTGGTGGCGGTTATATGGTGTATTTGTTCTAGATCTTCAACCCTAAAACCCATGGTTGCAGCGGCGAGCCAGCGGTGGCTGCAGAAGAAGGTGGTCACATGATGTGTTTGTTGAGGACTGTGTTTGTTAGTGAGTTGGGTGAGTGTGTGGTTTATTTTTTTTGTGTCAAATACAAAAGAAAAGCGGGTTTATTTATTTTTTATTAAGTCTATTATGAAATAGTGACATGGAAGGAATAAAATAAAAGAAAACGAAAACAAAATTCCACGTAACCTGGTAACTGGTTATTGACGGTTTCATAGTGTATAATAAGCTGTTTACTAATTCGTAGAGTAGAATGAGTTATAAATGTGAGTACATAGAGTATTTATGGCTTTTACCCCTGGAACTAATGGATTCAGAATCAACTACTTGATCATGGGTATAATTTTATGCATACCAAGATCTTTATTGACAATAACAGTACTATTTGCATAATTAAAAATCCTGTTTTTCATTAAAAAAACAAAGCATATAGAGATCAGACATCATTTTATTAGAGATTGCAATGAAAAGAAATTGATTCAAATGGTCAAAATCCATATTGACAAGAATGTTGCAGATTTGCTTACAAAAGCTTTTGATGTAAGTAGATTTCAATATTTAATTGTTAGTATTGGAATGCTAAATCTTTAAAGTCTTCTATCTCTTTATGTTTTTGTAGAGTTTTGTATGAATTAGTACTGTTATTCATGTCATTAAAAGTTTCTGCTGTTAAGTATAATTAGTACTGCTAGTTATACTTAATACTGCTGAGTTTCTACTAGTAGTTAAACTTACTACTGCTAGGTATAATTAATATGTGATAATAGCTATGGCTAGTTTTCTTGGTTTTTAGGCCTACATTTGCAGGAAAAGCAAAGAAAAGTGTTAGATTGATGAGGGAAAGCTTTTGAATGGACTGAAGTTAATACTGGTTGACTCAAAGTTAATGCTGCTGCATAACTACTACTGCAGAGTTACTACTGCTGGTTGTTAAGGATTCCATAAATACTTCAATTAAATTGATTTCAATCATCAATAAAACAAGTTGAAGAAGAGATAGTTCAGCAAGATGATGTTGTATCTGAACAAGTTGTGAAAGAAAGTTCTAGGAAAGCTGAAGGAAGACTAAAAAGAAAGACTTCAAAAGCTAGAAAGGACAAGGACAAAAGACAGAAGAACCAGGATGATCCAGAAAAACTTACACTTATGGAGTATGTGGAAGTTATTTCTGATTCTGAAGAAGTAATTAGTGTGATCCCATTGGCAGTTAAATCTTCAATAGTTAGTTGGAAATCTTATTGCAAAGAAGATGTGGGATACTATGAGATACATAGGGCAGATGGAAGTTACAAGACTTATATGTTCTTCAGTGAGATGCTAAATGATTTTGATAGAGAAGATTTGATTGTGTTGTACAGACTTTTTAATGAGAAGTATGCATCTACAAGACCAGGTTTTGATGATCTAATGCTATGGGGAGACATGAAGATTATGTTTGAACCAAATGATGATGATGCAGTCTGGAAAAATCATCACAGTCAAGAGTTGATAGAATGGAAACTCTATGATTCTTGTGGGGTTCACTCTTTGATGCTAGGAGAAGTAAGCATTCATATGCTAGTTGAGAAGAAGTATCCACTTCCACAAGATACACTTATGAGAATGCTTCAATGGAAACTTCATGTGAATTATAATGTCACTGAGATGGCATATGAGCTTTTAAGGTTTATCAGATCTCAACTTAATCAATGAAGATAGTGTGTTTGGAAGCATCCTCAGCAGAGTAGACTAGAAGATTTGATTCAGAAGAAACTTGAGATTTGAGGGTAAATCACAAGTTTAGGGGAGGATTGTTGGGAATAAATCTTCACAAGTTAGTACTTCTAGTTCAAGAGGTTAGTACTGCTCAGATTATAACTAACAGTATTAACTGAGTTAATACTGCTAGCACAAGATTAATACTGTTCGTGATAGTTAGTACTGCCAAGAGAAGATTAATACTGCTAAGTGAAGTCAGAGATAACAGAGATAAAGATTACTTGGAGATGAAGATTAGAAGTTATTTATAGAATAGATTGTATCAGAATATTCTATAAGTTTATGTTTATCTTTAGTATATGTTGTAAGCCGACTAGGACTCCTTAGTCTATAAAAGGAGGCTCTAGGGCATTAGTTGATATATAAGTTTTCATAGTTGTTAAGTCGATAAAAGCTTCAAGGTTGTAAACCCTAGTACTAGTCAAGAGTACTCGTATTATTGATCTAATAATATTGGAGTGTTTGGTTATATTGTTGTTCATTCACAATTACTGTTTTATTCATAATACTTTTAGATATTAAGGTGTAGATTCCACATACACTTTAGTATACATACAAAGTTTCTATAATAAGTTATTTTGGATTTATCCAAGGTAATTTAACCTTAGACAAGCTAAGGAATCGATCAAGGTTTGGGATCAACAAGTGGTATCAGAGCTTGTGCTTTGAGAAACTTTGATCTAGAAGTCATGAGATTTGAATCTGCACAAAATAATACTACTACTAAGCTTCCCATACTCAAATTAGGTGAGTATAAGATGTAGGTGATAAGAATCAAGCAGTACTTCTGGGTACATGACTATGCTCTATGGGAGGTCATAAAGAATGGTAACTCATGGGTATCTGTACTACAAACAACATACGAAAATGATGTCTCAGTTACAAATATGTCAGTACCAACAACTACTCAAGAGAAGACCAACAAGAAGAATGATGTGAAGGATAGAAGCTTGCTACTCATGGCTCTTCCCAATGAACATCAACTTACTTTCAGTCAATACAGTGATGCTAAAACAATGTTTGCTGCCATTGAAACACGATTTGGAGGTAATGAAGCCACTAAGAAAACTCAGAAGATACTCTTGAAGCAACAATATGAAAATTTTAGTGCATCAAGTACTGAGTCACTTAACTCTATCTTTAACAGGCTCCAGAAGATTGTTAGTAGGCTTGCAATTTTGGGTGTGGTCATCACTCAAGAAGACTTAAATTCAAAATTTTTAAGAAGCTTGCCTCTTGAGTAGAATACTCATGTTGTAGTCTAGATGAATAAGGCTGATATTGAAACAATGAACATTGATGATTTGTACAAAAACTTCAAAATTGTTGAACAAGATGTAAAGAAATCTGTTGGTGCAAGTACTGGTGCTCAAAACATGGCCTTTATGACTACTTCAAGCACTAGCAGTACTAATGATGTTAATACTGCTAATACTGCTTATGAAGTTAGTACTATTAGCCCTAATGTTAATATTGTTAGTCCTAAGTTAGTACTACTAACTTCAGTGATAATGTTGTGTATGCTTTCATGGTTTAGAATCCTAATGGTTCTAATCTCCTACAGCAAGACTTAGAGCAAATTTATGAAGATGATCTGGAAGCAATGGATTTGAAGTGGCAGCTCTCTCTGCTAAGTATGAGGGCAAATAGGTACTTTCGAAGGACAGGCAAGAAAATTTTCATTAATGCTAATGATACTGCTGGGTATGATAAGTCCAAGGTAGAGTGTTTCAACTGTCACAAGATGAGACACTTTGCCAGGGAATGTAGAGCACTAAGAAACCAAGATGGTCGGTTCAGAGAGCAAGACAACACTAGGAAGCAAGGAAACAATAAAGACACATCTTCGAAGGCAATGTTGGCAATAGATGGTGTTAGCTTTGACTGGAGTGATATGGCAGATGAACAGGTTTAGACAAACATGGCTCTAATGGCGTTTTCAGACTCTGAGGTATACAATGATAAAACTTGTACTAAAACTTGTCTGAAAAACTATGAAACTCTTGAGAAATAGTGTGATGATTTAATTGTTAAGCTTAATCAAACTGAATTTAAAGCAGCTACTTATAAAAGAGGTTTAGCAACAGTAGAAGAACAACTTGTCACATATAGAAAGAATGAGGTTCTTTTTAGTGAAGAAGTTACAGTTCTTAAAAGAGAAGTAGCTTGCAAAGACTATGAAATAAGTGTGCTTAAAACTGAGTTTGAAAAAGTTAAGTAAGAAAAAGAGGGTATTGAGTTTAAAATTGAGAAATTTTATAGTGCCTCAAAGAGCCTAGACAAGTTGTTAAGGAGTCAAATAACTAAAAAAAGTAAAAAGGGTTTGGGGTATCATGTTGTTCCACCACCCTATCCTTTAATCTATAATGCACCTACAAAACTTGATTTGTCTTATTCTGGTCTTGATAAATTTAAGGAACCTGAATTTGAAGGTTATGGTCCTAAGGATAGTAAGCTAGAGTCTAACATTGGTTATGCCAAAAAATTAGATGATTCTAAGGAAAATTCTGATGACTCTTTGGTAAAAGAACAGGTATCAGAAGACACAAGTAGCTTTGCTGAGTCTCCACTTAATGTTGAAAAAGAAACTATTTTTCCTGTTGATAAAAAGATAGAGTTTGCCAAACCTAAAAATCATAAAAAACCAGTTAGAAAGTCAGTTAGGTATGCTGAGATGTATAGATCACAAAGTCCTAGGGGAAATCAAAGAAACTGGAATGGACAGAAGTCCAATCAACTAGGAAATGATTTTGTGATGTATAACAAAGCTTGTTTTATTTGTGGGAGTTTTGATCATGTGCAGATTAACTGTAATCACCATTAAAAGAAAAGGATGGTGTCTGGGAATAATTATAATAGGGTGGATTATAACTATTATGCCAAAACCACACACCCTAGTGCTCAAAGGAACATGGTTCCAAGAGCAGTTTTGCTAAAATCTGGCCTAACGCCACTTAATACTGCTAGGCCTGTTTATATTGCTCACCCCAAACCAACAATTCTTAGTGCTAGATCAGTGTCACATTTTCCTAAACAAGCATAATTAACTATTAACAGGCCTTTTTATAAGAAAACAACATTAACTAACTACACTGTTAAGACTAAAGCAGTTAATACTGCTAGGCAATATAAAGCATCAGTTAATGCTTTTAGGGAAAATAGGGTCAATGCTATTAAGGCCTCAGCATGTTGGGTTTGGAGACCTACCAGACCTAATGGTGCATCACTTGTTATAAAAAGACATAACTACATTGATGCACGAGGCAGATCCAAGTCAGTAATGGCTTGGGTCCCCAAAGGAAACTAATTTCCTTATTTTTATGTGCAGGGCAAGCCACAATTAGATGATACAAGATTTATTGATAGTGGATGCTCAAGGCACATGACTAGGAACATAGCTTATCTCTTAGATTTCAAGGAATTTGATAGAGGTTATGTTACATTTAGGGGAGGAGCACATGGTGGTAGAATTACTGGTAAAGGTACACTTAAAACTGATAGCCTTGATTTTTAAGATGTATACTTTGTCAATGAGTTAAAATTCAACCTTTTTAGTATCTCACAGATGTGTGACAAAAAGAACTATGTCCTTTTTACTGACACTGAATGTCTTGTTTTATCTCCTAATTTTAAGTTGCCCGATGAAAGTCAGATACTTCTTAAAATTCCTAGAGAGAACAATATGTACAGTTTTGATATGAAGAACATTGTTACTAAAGAGAATTTAACTTGTCTTGTTGCAAAGGCTACATTAGATGAATCAATGCTCTGGTATAGGAGGCTTGGTCATATTAATTTTAAGAACATAAATAAGCTTGTTAAGGATAATCTTGTAAGATGTTTGCCTACAAAATGTTTTGAGAATGACCAAACCTGTGTTGCTTGTCTTAAAGGGAAGCAACACAGAGCCTCTTGTAAGTCCAAGGTTCTATATCCAATTACTAAGCCTTTGTATATGCTTCATATGGATTTGTTTAGTCCAACCTTTGTGAGTAGTTTAATGCATAAGAAGTATTGCTTAGTAATCACTAATGATTATAGCTGATTTACTTGGGTTTTCTTTTTAGCAACTAAGAATGAAACCAGTGAGATCCATAAGAACTTTATCAAAGAGATAGAAAACCTAGTGGATAAGAAAGTGAAAATAATCAGATGTGATAATGGGACAGAGTTTAAGAATAAAGTAATGGAGGATTTTTGCAGAGAGAAAGGTATTAGGAGGGAATACAGTGTAGCTAGGACTCCTCAGCAGAATGGTGTGGCTAAGAGGAGAAATAAGACACTAATTGAGGCTGCTAGAACCATGTTAGCTGACTCTAAGTTACCTACCATATTTTAGGCTGAAGCAGTTAATACTTATAACAACCTAAGAATTTTCATCAACCTATTTTACTATGATCACAATTATACGGGGAAATTTTTCGCTTTATTACATTACTTGCATTGTCAATATCTCAGTATGTCATGTAACTTACATAACTAAAGTAGACGAGCTCACG
>BQNB010175402.1:0-13163 GCA_026074375.1 Tanacetum coccineum
AATAAAGAGAAGGATAGTTCATGGTGATAGAATTATTTGATGATTTGTGGTAGACGATGTTTGGATAACTTATAACCATGTCTATATGGTACATTTGGGATCTTTTGTTGCGTTTTCTTTTGTTACGTTTTGCACATATGGTGTAACTGTGCGGGTCGTTTTTGTTAATTGTACCAAACGAGTTTTGAAATATGTGTTTCGCGGCGGGCCGTTTGTTAATTGTTAATATTGTTTTTGTTGTGATATTTTTTTAAGTTCGTGGAGATAAAATACATGTTTGGTATTGTGGATCGGATTGCGTTAGTGGGTCAGATTCAAAAAAGCGGTTAGTAACCCGCTCAGTCCACACATACAAGCCCAACGTCAGGCCCAAAAGCGCCTTGGCCCATTTGCCTGCTAAATGTACGGTTGATATAATTTGTTGGAACAGGATTCTTGGTAATTTTGTGTTAGAATTTTGCTTTGATAGTGCTGTATTGGTTCATGTGTTGGGTTAATAGATTTTGCCATGTTGGCCATTATTTTATTGGTTCATGTATGGAGTTAATATGTGTTGAACTAAAAATGCTTTCAAATTGCTTGTTATGATGTTGTTCTCATTTTATTGCTGCAATTTGTTTTCGTTCTTTTTCAATAGGTTGCTATAGTATAGGATCATAATTCATGGTTTTTTTGGTAATTTTTATGGTGTGTTCTTGCAAACCCAATTTCCCTATTGTGTACGACACAAATTTATTGAATAGCATGAATTTTTAGAGAAAAAAAAATTCTTGACGTGGCCTTATTTTTTCTGACGTAGATGCCTACATGGATGTGGTAAATCATCTTTTTACTAGTTTCATCCTAAGGCTACATTTACCGGGAGCGTGAGAGCCTCACAAATACCCTCGTGAGAGGTTCCTCACGTGTAACCCCCAATGTAAGCCGAAATCCTCATGCGCCAAAATGCAAGAAAATCCTCCCGATGGCGAGTGAATGGTTTTTGGGGCGTTGTGTTTTTTTGAGGGGCCCCTGAGTTGTAGCGGCACTTATATATAAAAAAACATTTTCCCACTATCATTTTATTTACCTATAAATACCTTTTAAACTTCAAAAATTTTAAACACCACTTTAAATAATATACTCTCTACTCCTCATTTTTTACACAACTTCAAACTTAATCTCACACAACTCAAACAACACATATTATAGATACAAATTACGAACCAATAATTCTCCTAGACGTTGGAGATTTACATGTGGAAAGAGAAGAAAAAATCCGACATGACTTGAATTTTTTTAGCAGAGCATTGTCGTTTTTTGTTTGTTTACCACAACCAAAACGCCAAAAGAGAACCAACATAAATCGTTATCACGATGGTGCTCATAAACGTATAGTTGCAGCCTATTTTAGTGATAATCTGATGTTTTCGGCACCACGATTCGAGGAGAGCTTTTGAATGAATCGAAAGCTTTTCACAAGTATAGGTGAAGAAGTAACTATTCATTGTACATACTTTCTTGATAAAGAATATTGTACCGAAAGACTAGGAATTTCCCCGTTGTTGAAGTGCACCTCAACGATTCGTCAATTGACATATGACACCGTTCCTGACGCCCTTGATGAATATTTGCAGATGGGCTACGCTACTTCTCGGCTATCTCTTGAACATTTTTGTAGGTCTGTTATGGAGATTTTTGGAACTGAATTTTTGCGAAAACCAACTATCTCTGATGTTGAAAAACTATACGTGCATCATAAAGAAAAACACGGGTTGCCGAGAATGCTAGGAAGTCTTGATTGTACAGATTGGGCATGGTTTGGTTGTCAAGTCCCACACAAAGCGCAATATTGTAGACGTGATCATGGTCTAGATCCATTCATTTTGTTGGAGGCTGTTGCATCAGAAGACTTATGGATATAGCACGCTTTTTGGTGTTGTTGGGTCGAACAACAACATCAACGTTATTCATCGATCCCCTTTACTCAACGATCTCAAACTAGGAAAAGCACCAGATATTCCGTTTATAACACCTCGTGTTTTCAAGTCATTGACGACGTCGATAAATCTACAATGAGGTTGCTTTAAATCGTAAACGTTAAGTTTAATCGCGTACGCCAAAAATTAGCGTTCAATGTAAACGGGCATCAAACGATTAAATGTTTACATCAATCAAGTATTAAATAATTATTTTGAGAATAATTATGGTCTTTGTTCATTTTATTTTTATTGGTTACGTAAAGTGTATACGTTTCGCGATAAATTACGTTTAGGCACTCCCGGAACCACCAAAACTTTTCTACGCTTCAACAAATACCCACATTTATACCCAATACATAAAAACTACAAAAATATATCATGTATATCTTATTATGGCCGGATATGATTCATATTATACAAAGAAATATCAAAAATTTGACAAGTTGGTCTTTGTACAACATCTAACTCATTAAAACCTATCCTTCTTTGTTTCTTTGACCAAGACCAAGACCCTTAAGACCCTCATTGTGTTCTTGACTACTATTGCATACTTTTTGACCACTCTAACTCTTATAAGTGCAAGTAACACATAGATAGCATGCATACACTTTCACACTTAGCAAAAATCAATAAAAATTTCCCTCTCTTGGTCTCTTATAGCTACGACATCAAACACCCTCCCAACCAAATCCATACAAAATTTTATACAACCTATACACACATATACACATCATTCCTAAGATATTCTAAGAGTTGTTTGGAAGGGTTGATTAAGGGTTTACAAGTGTTGAAGCAAGAAATCAAGATTAGGGTTTCATATTGAATTAGGGTTTTCATAGCTTGCTAGCTTGGGTTTAAAGGCTAAACAAGGGTTTAGCACATATTTCTCATCATCATCATTCATCATTAAGGTTACCTAAAACCTTTATCTTTTCATTTTCATGATTTTATATGCATATGATGTGTTATATAGAAAAATCACCATTTAAGACTTTTTAACATGTAAAAAGGATTTTTACTTATAATTATGGATTTGTTCACTTTTAAACATGTTATGATGTTAATGAGATCATGTTAACATGGATGTAAAAGGATTGTACCATGTTGTTTTGGTGTAAAAATGGATAAATACAAATTAGGGTTTTAATAGTTTACTTAATATGTTACAAGTAAAAGAAATGCAAATGACATGTTAATCTTGTTTATGGACTTTTAGTGATGTTATATGAACATTAAAATAAGTTTATAATGGAAGTATAAGTGATGAACAACCTTGGTTAAGCCTAAAAAGTGTTAATGAAAAATTAGGGTTTTTAATGATTTACATAAAAAAAACTACAAGTAAATGTGTATAATCAACTTGGTAAACTTGTTAGTCTTGGTAATTTGGACATATGAGGACAATATATGGACCCATGGACACTAATATATGTATGTCTTATAATGTAAAAGACTTGTGAAGAAAGGTGGTAAATTACTAAATAGAAAAGTATATAAAACAAACTATATAAACAAGTGTACATATTTAGTAAGAAGGGGCTGTTTGGGTTCATGTACAATAACAGCCATATTATGTATTAGAAATATAGTACGTCTCATGATGATTCCAAAAAGCTAAGAAACTTGAAAAACGGATAAATAACGAAAAAGATACGGTAAAAACAAGTTATCGGAGTCGTAAAAGAATTTTTATAAAAACTTTTTATAAAAATTATTCAAAAACAGCCCAGTTTGTATTTTTTAACAAATATACATATTTTTTAGATTCCAAATGAATAAGAATCGTAATTATTTCAATAATAACGAACGAGTTACGAATTTCGCGAGTTTACGACAATTAATACTTTTATAAAACTATTTTTATAAAAGTTACTGTTCATGACAGAAATAATTATTTTTGTAAACCTCATAAATAAGTATAACTTTCAATTACGAGAACGTGCTCGAAAGAATTACTAAAAACGGAGCTATAACGAATAAAATATGACGTTTACGGGTTTTACGATAACTAAAACTATAAAAATAACTTTATAACTGGCATGAACAGTGAAAAGTACTGTTCATCAGAGGTCAAAAATATTAAAATGTCAAATTATGATAACTCGTCTTAATACGAAAGCGTGGGCATAAGAAACGTCAAAATCGGGCTTAAAACGCGAAAGTTACGCCAGTTTTACTACAACGACAATTATAAACATTTTTACTTATTAAACACAATTTTACCAAAACAATTAGATGGTGATTGAGCTATATAGAATTATATGTGGTTATCAAAATACTATATTACTAGGGAGTTTCATAATGAGGCCTCTTCGGGGTGGCGTATCGACGAGTTGCTGGATTTACGATTTAAAGTGTCCTAGCTCCTCATACGTTCACTGTACAAAAATGAACCTCTTAAATTATGATAGCCCGAACGATAGTATGATGTAATTAACATAGACCTGTATATGATATTGGTTAATCGAAGTACATGGTACTTATACGACCTTAATTTAAATAGGTTGCATCTGACGATTTGCGTGGCGCATTATCTGTGATATTCTTGTTATTCGCTCACTAAAGGTGAGTTCATAGCCCCACGTTTTACATGCTTTTGTTTTTACATAGTTTTTGGGGTGAGAAACATGCAATGTTTTACAACTGGACACAAGTGGTTAAGTTTCATATTATGATTACGTGTTGCCTAAGTAGCGATAACCCAATCTGAGCCTATTATCATGAACTGTCAATTACTGGATTGTGAGCGCGAATGTTATGAATAGATCTATTGGGTTTGACAACCCCGTTCGGGTGATTAGCTATCACTAGGCAAACGAACGTATACCATGTCGAACATAGGATGTTGCGGGTTAGAACATCATCACGGGCAATGTAGGCCATTTATATGGTATTCATTTAAGTCGAGCTTCAGTGTCATGAGCTTAGGGCAACTAAATTACATTATAATGATGTCTGCATTGTTGTCATTAAACATACACTTGGGAAATCTTGTGGTCCTACAATAATATGATTTATCAAACCTATGAATAGCACCAACATTATGTTGACGTTTTTAAATCATGTTTTTCAGGGGATCAGTAAGCACGAGGTGTAAGGAATACATTGGTGGTTTTGATTTGGATATCATGCATTAAAGATTTTGTCGCATTACATTTTGTATAACTGTTATGGGCTAGAAATCTTTGTAATTTGAACAAGTGGACAAGTGAAGCTTCAGCTTATGTAATAAATACTTTGTTAAATCCAATGTATCATTTTTAAATGACTTTTTGGTCATTCTATATACATCTTATGTTATTGATCTATGAAGTTACATGCCCCAGACCCTTATTCCGCTGCGACCCAATTTGGGGGTGTTACACCGTTTGTGGCCAACGACGTAACTTACCCATGGGGATATCATCTTTGTGACGGGATGTATCCGGAATGGGTGCCATTTGTTAAATCGGTTACATATTTGTCCGATGATGACCACAAGCGATCACGGTATAAGGCAACGCATAAAGGGGCAATGAAAGATATTGAGCGAGCATTTGGTGTTGTAAAGAAGCAATGAGCTATATTAGCCACTCTCGCACGGGCGTATATCAAAGATAAATTAGCGAATATTACGTATACATACATCATATTACATAATATGATTATAAAAGACCGTGAGGAGGCGATATGTCCCATTGGTTTCCGGAGGAAGAACATCAACCGGATGACCTCATACGATCCGATGAACAAAGACATAGAATTCAGGTACATCAAATAGTCACAAGCGCATCAAATGCTCAAAGCCGATTTAATCGAACACGTTTCTCGCAATATTTAATTTATAATATTTTTTATTTTTAATGTAATGTTTTTTATTGTTAATGTAATGTTTTTAATTTTTGAATAATAAAAGTTTTAGTTTTTAATAAAAAAATGATTTGTCCGGTGAGGGTTCTGGTGACTGATAATAGTGAATTGCGAGAGGGAGTGAAGGTAAAAAGTATGAAAGAAAAAGCTAATGTGGCGTTGATGTGTTCGGTGAATAAGTGTTTTTTGCGGTGACTGATAAAAGTAGCCTAAATACTACGTACTTATTATGAAAAATTGTAGAGTATGGGAAAAATGCCAAAGTAAAGAACTATATTAGTCATTTTTCCCTTAGCTATATTTAGAGGTGGGAACTTTTCCAAATCCTGGGATAAGTTTAAGTTTGTGGCAAATATGGCCCCTAGAGTCCTATTTATTATAAATTTGTCTGTTGTCAATCAACGATATTGGAGTATTGTTGAATTAAGACAGATGTGATTGATTTGTGTTATTCATTGTTAATGAATATTAAGGTATGTTTCTGCCAAACTCACATGTTATCCACGTGCTATGGATATTGGACTACCCCAATCTACGAGTATTCACTTTATGGATCGACGTCATTAAGTGAAATCTCACAAGTGGTTATATTACTCGTCCTTATACTTGAGATGCAAGTAGGTCTTGTGTTAACCTCAAAATGTGAGCGACATTTACGGAATAACATTAGTTAATAATAGCCTAATACGCAAGGACTAGAAGTGACAAGTTAGGATAGTTTAGAAGCGTAAAGGCTATATATACCCCTTCTTTACTTCAAAGGAGGGGTGAGGTTCATTATTATATTATTCTTTCTTCCTAATCTAATACACAATCTTTCCTTTCTTTCTCTCTCTACTCTCTCTCATGGCTTCATACTAATTTTAGCCTTCCTGACCTACAGATCTTTGTTATGCTAGTAAAATTTTTGGGTAACAATTGGTACCAGAGCTAACCAGGGGTGTTTGTATTGGTGTTTTGATTATTTTGTGGCTAATTTTGCCTTATTTTTGTTCCTACATCACGTTATTCATGTCACAACATATAAAGCACAAATCTTGGTTTTTACATGACATTATAACATAAAGTTTGCGTTTTTATGATTCAAAAATGTGTATAGTTGTTGGTTGTGATTTGGATTGCATTTTTGGTTAGAAAAGGTATGCAAGTTTAGAAAAACTCAAAGGACACCATGACGAATATGGTAGCTATTTTCTAGGAAAACTTGCGAGTTTGTTTATGTGAACTAAAGTTGTGGGAGTATTATTCATAGGTTATGCGTGTTTAGAAGATAAAAAAAATCATGCGAGTAAACATGTGAGTTAACATGCGTGTTTGGCAACAGGTTTTATGTGACTTATCATGCGTGTTGTGTTTTGCAATTCATGCGAGTTAAGTTTGAAAAAGATGCGAGTTATGTTATTGGAAAACATGCGACTTAACAGGATATTCAAAAGATGCGAGTTAACTGTTTCAAAAAACATGCGAGTTATGTTTTTAAGAAATACATGCGAGCAAACATTTTGAAAATCATGCGAGTCTACTAATTAGAAAAAGTATGCAAGTTTGAGCTCAAAGTGTTATGCGAGTTTAGGACTTGCAGGATACACACAACTTGAATAACAAGTTAACATGTGAGTTATATACATGTAATGTTATGCGAGTAAAGATCAAAGATTAGTATGCGAGTGCACAGGTTTCAAGATGTGTACTGTAGGAGATTGCGCATGGTACACTTTGGTTTATGACATGCGAGTTGTGTTTTTAACAATGATTAACACTCCATCGCGAGTTATCATTTCGAGTGTTGTAACGTGTACATGCGAGTTACATCTTATTTCATGCAAGTTTGATACCAATTTATGCGAGTTACATAATGTTAAATATCATATCTTGCAATAAATACATCAATAGCATGGTTAGCACAATTGGTTCAAGCATGATACTTTCACATCAACAACCTAAGTTTTTCCTACTAAAGACATTTTTTAACATCGTACAACCCTTAACTGCAAACTATCTTACATCGTTAGTCCTCCATTACAAAGAACACAAATAGTCGTTAATTAGACAACATTTATCCCTTAACGACAATTTACTTTCACCATTTGTCCTTAGTTAACGAGAAATCAAACCTTAAACCAAAACCAACAACAAAGCAAACATAATACATCACACGTAAAAAGATCCTTCATAATATTCACTTAAATGACAATCGGCTAATATTTGAGAACTTGAATGACAAAGTGACTACGGGGTTGATTTGTTATCACTTATTTGAGATTGAAGTGGGATTTCATGAAAGATTGTATTTATTTCATCATCGAGCCTTCCTTCTACTTTCTAATTCTTTTCTTCAAACCCCTCTATCGATTAAGGACTTGCTTGAGCATGAAGGATTCAGAATAAGACATGAAGTATCTAGTTATACCTGATGTAAGGAGTTACATAGTAGTGCTCACACTGTATAACTATCACTTGAAGGAGTTACGTTATAGTGATCTGTGTCACACGTTGATGCAGATGTGGATAGTGTTCTTCAATCACTACAGTGCAAGATTATGCCACAAATTTGAGGGATTGTACTTTAGTTCCAAGTTTGGTATAGTGGGTTTACTCCATCATAGGTTTACAATACAAGAAAATCACTATAATACGGGTGGTAAAGTTTTAGTCAGAGGTATTTGAAAAGAGTAGAGATGTGATCAACATTCGATTATCATGGGATATAATTTTGGCTAAAGAACGAAAATGGTACTTATAGTCTTTCGTAAAATATCAAAGTTTCTCAAACGATGTTCAAACATTCAAGATTTTTTCTTAAGACATGATCATCTCAGATATGTAGCGTACCACAACATGATGCTTCCCCGAGAATCGTACCATCATGAGGAAGAATCGTGTATTAGATCGGATTTATGATCAATGAAGATATTGGTTTCGTAGATTTGTATTGGGTGTTATGGTTTCCACTTCATTGGATTGTTTGGGTTGAAGTGATTATGCAATACTCGAGAAGATTGATGTTGATTTCTTGCATGTTTCCCCAAATAGATAATCACCAAGACCGAATGACAAGAAGCAATTATGTTTGATGTAGAGTTTTTAATAATTTTTGCTATGCACTTAAACCTAAGAGTTAGAAGATCGTTCAAGCTACATCAAAACTATTCAAGATAAGGTTATTGGTTTGGGAAGGAAGCTAATTCAGAATCTTCATCAAAAAAGTCTATGAAGAAAGCTTTTTAAGACAAGTTGTATGAATTAGGAGAATTTAATCTAGTTCATATTTATTACAGTGTTCCAACAACAAGCAAAGACAAAGAGGATTCAAGTTGGGGTACATGTATGAAGACAAAGGACAAGAAAGACATCCTCAACAATGGAAGCGCCTTCAAAGACTTTAGTTTGTTGTATGTGTAATTGTTAGGAACATTATAAGTAATTCCATATGTCTCCACATTGGTGGAAGATTGTTAGCCTTAAAATGTGAGCGACATTTACGAAATTACATTAGTTAATAATAGCCTAATACACTAGGACTAGAAGTGAAAAGTTAGGATAGTTTAGAAGCGTAAAGGTTATATATACCCCCTCCTTACTTCCAAGGAGGGGTGAGGTTAATTATCAATAGGTGTATTATTCTTTCTTCCAGATCTAATAAACAATCTTTCCTTTCTTTCTCTCTTTACTTTCTCTCATGGATTCATACTTATTTTGGCCTCCCCGACATAAGGATCTTGGTTATGCTAGTAAATTTTATAGGTAACATCTTGTGTGTGGATCTCACTTTCTTGATATAGTTAAACGTTGTCCTGAATAAGGTAGTTATAAAGGCTATTTTCAGAAGTGACGTGAACTTGTGAAGCACATAAATGACACGTGCAGTCAAAATAGGATTTGTTCCTCCAAGTGTTTACTAGAGTTAGATACTATTGGGCCCCTCGATGAATTGATCAGATGTATGTGTGGCCACACCCAAAGTAAGTCAATATGAATCTTGTTTATGTTTGGTAATTTTGTTCAATATCTATATGGAGAAACAAAATAGTTAAACATTTTATAATGACTATGATCCATAACCAAAGTTTAACACGGTATTTGAAATAATAAGATGAATAATAATAAACCATTTACACAGAGATTCTTAACGAAACCAACACTCAAGTATTTCTAAGAGTAATGGCGTGTTGCTAGACGCTTACCATTGTTAGTATAATTTATTAAGATTGTGACTTTCGCAAGTAAGAGCTATTGGTAATGCTCAAAGTCATAATCGATAATTATATGGCTAGAAATATGTGAGCCTATGGGGGCACACATGTATACACCGAGAGAATACTCTTATAATGTAGATAATATATATTGTATTATATTAATTATATAAATCTAAATAATTCACGAAATAACTTAATGGTCGTTAATTTAACCGTTAAATGCTTAAATAACTAATGGGCTTAAATAAATAACAAGTAATGGACTCTTATTTATGTACAAGCCCGAATGATTCATGGACCCCAAGGGGAGCCCATAATCGGCCAAAAATATAGAGGAATGGTTTTGTGTTTAGCTTGGTCTCTAACTTATCTAATCTAGGGGTGAGCATAAAAACCGAAAAGCCCGAATAAAATGAGAACCGAAACCGAATCAAACTGAACTAATAACCGAACCGAATTTGCCAAAACCGAATCGAATCGAACTACGAATTCGGTTCTTGGGTTGGATATGGGTTTGGCAGTCTGAACCGAAAACCGAATTTATATAAATATATTTTTTTATATATCTATATATATAAAAAGATCAATAAAATTTTATCCTAATATAAAAATACACTTTTTATGCTTGAAATGATTTTTTTTCTAAATATCTATGTATTTTTTTTAAATAATTCAGGTAATTCGGGTTATTCGGGACAACCCGAAAACCAAACTGAATTTAAATTTGGTTTTCGGTTCGGTTTTCGAGTTGACCCAAAAAAAATTTAACCGAACTAACCGAACCGAACAAGCCAAATAACCCGATAACCGAACCGATCAACACCCCTAATCTAATCCTATATAATAAATTGCCTAATTCATTAGTTGTGATATTTTGATAGCCTAATTAACTAGTAAACCAAACTCTTCTCCCCTCCATACCCTTAAACCAAATCGGATCCCTATTCCCTTAGGATTTTGAGAACCAATTTCATAAGCACTAAATCATGCGTTTTGCTTGCTTGATTCATGAAGTGTTAGAACTAGCATTCGGGTGTTCTACAAGGACGTGTAGTGTGAGTATTTCTTAGAGGCAACTTCCTTTAGTTGCTATAAGAGTTTTGTGTAAGAAAAAGTTCAAGATCAAGATCAAGACCAATATCACTTTTCTTAGTAATTTAAGTGATGAAACTAAGAGTTTAGTAAATTACGTGTATTATGTGTTAACTTATATACATCAAACAGGTCCCCTTTAGAACACCTATCCGCTGCGCAGACTCGTATAATAATTGTTACTAAATAATAAATCCCAATAGCTTAGTTGGTTGTTTGGTTGTAATTTTTAAATGTATGTTGTATACTCTTATAGTTAATATATGGGCTAATCATTTTAAAAAACATTATACTTGTCCATATTTACTTTTTTAAACATCAAATAAAAAATTACTTATGTGAATATTAAAGCAGTTTTTTGGCCTTTTTTGAGCATCTTTGACCATTTTATCCTTTAATTTAAATTACATAATTGGTACATGTGACTATAAAGTTTGCATCAACCATCCCTGTGACTGTAAAGATAACTCAAATTCATTAGATAACTTTTGGAAACAAAATGCAAATTCAATATCAAACCATAGTAGCAATTTTCACATTCAAAGGTGTAGGGATATTAAATCATACAAATATATAAGTATAGAAAGAGGGTTTGGAGAGAGAAAGAGATGGTTAGCTTCTAGAGAGAGAAAGGAAAGAACTATGTGAAATAAACTAGAAACTAACACCCTCTCTATGTGTAAAGAGGGTATATATAGTCTTACAACATGGTGGGGTGTGTGGATCCATGGGTTATCCATGGGGTCAGCCCGGTTAGCTTTACTTAATTAATACATATATTTAACTACGAGCTAAGAACTACTATTTTGGTAGTGACCGAGTCTTTTCTATATTCCTAACAATCTCCCCCTAAGGGATGTTACTCCAATTTACAAAAGACTTAAGCTTAGCATTCTATGAATGTTCTTCAGTCTTGCTCGTAGTCTTGATTCTTTATCCATTATCTTGTGATTTGATGTAGTGATATTGGAACTTGTTTCTTCATACTTTATAGACTTGTGAACTTTATCTTTTACATCTTGAGATCTTTCATCTTTTATCATCACTTGATCATGCCTTCACGTGGTCTTGTGTCTTTGGGACCAACATGCTCATACTTTTCTTCATCTCAAAAGCTTTTTAACAATCTCCCCTGATGTGCTTTATCTTGAACACTTTATGAATTCAAGGAAGACGTTGATTATCAGAGTAGCAAAAGACTTTTGGTAACATGTACTTGAGCTTTCATCATGTCTTTATATCTATTGATCCAGTATGAGCATGTGGTTATGAATCCGACTCAGCTAGAACGAGGAACTGCCACCTTCATATAAATCTGCAATTAATGGGTTAGTAATAAACAATATATATGGATGAATATGGCTTAGTTATTCATCGAAGTTCGGTTGCGATAACATCTGGTTTTCCATTTAATAGTATAAATACTGTACCTGTGATCAGGTACATTCAAAGAATCTCCTTGACAGGGTTTCTAGCTGTACTAGCTGTCTCTAAGCAGATAACATGATAAGAGGGAATCGCTTAGTTACTATCTTACCGAGTGAGTCGTCAATTCATAAACTATACCAAATCGATATCCAGTTGACACAAGTTTGATCCATATAGGATCGCACAAGTCACCTAGCATAGTGTTGTTTGATGTTGACACTGGAAGGATTTCCATTCGTCATTGTGAAATGCTAAGGAGCGCCACTCTGAATGTTCTGGCAAGATCACTTGGATGATGCGTAAGACTCTTTATATATCACTTGTGTTCACAGTGTATGAACAACGAGTGTAATTTGGAATTTGTGCCTTAATGAGATTTATAGCTTGATCTCTTTGGCTCTAGACTCGATAAGTGCGTTTTGGTTTTAGTGATCGGAGGCTGAAGCAGACTGCCACCTTTTCAATACCAACTAACTCAGATTGAGAAAATTGATAGAAATGTGCTTAATCTCCATGAGAAATGAAACAGACTTCTTTTGAGAGATGCCTGAGTAGCTTGGGAGGGTTGTGCATTGCATCACTGGGTCCATGATGACTATCTTCAATACCAGCAATCAACTGTGTGATTCTGATAGCA
>BQNB010175404.1:0-13162 GCA_026074375.1 Tanacetum coccineum
TGGGGAGATCTAAAAGTAATGTTTGAGCCTGATATAGAAAGTGAAGTATAGAGGAGTCTAGAAGGACACAATGTGACAGTATGAAAGCTATTTTCTTCAAGTGGAGTGCACTTTGTAAGATTTAAAAATTTGCATATCTTTATGCTGGTAGAAAAGAAATATCCACTTACACCTGCTACAATCACTGGCATACTCAACAAGAAGCTTCAAGAAGATCAATGAAATGAAATGAGTTATCAACTTCTAAAGTTTTTGGTAAAACAACAAAAAAATCCTGGAAGTGATTGAATGCATCCTCCTGGTGATAGTGAAAGACTTAAATGAAACTTGAAGATTCAGAAGATGAACATCAAGTTTAGGGGAGGATTGTTAGGATTAAACGATTGCTTGGAGTTAATACTGCTAAGGTTAGAGTTCATGTGCTGATAGTAATATGCTAAGTAGTTAAGTACTGTTAGTTACTACTTCTAGTGTATATTACTACTGCTAATGAAAGTTAAGACTGCTCAGAGACTTAGAAGAAATCCTACTAACTAGTTAATACTGCTAGTATAAAAGTTACTACTGTTAGTGTAACTTAGTACTGCTAGTATATGTTAAACCTGCTAGTGTAACTTAGTACTGCCAGTGAAGAATAAAGAAAATATTCTAAGTAGTTACTATTGCTTGTACACAGTTAGTGCTGCTTATACAAAAGTTAATGTTGCTGGTATGAAAGTTACAACTGCTGAAAGATTACAACTACTAGAAGAGTTTCTACTGTCAAAAGGACAAAGATAAAAATTGCTTATCAAGATTACTTACGGGATAAGTATGAGATATTTTGGTAAAAGATATGTATAAGTTATTTGTTTAGAAGATCATGATAATTTAGGAGTATATTGTAAGCCATGTAGGACTCCTTGGTGTATAAAAGGAGGTCCTAGGGCATGTAGTTAGATATACATATACAAAGTTGTTTATAGCTTCAAGGTTTTGTATAACCCTAACACTATCAAGAGTGTTCGTATTAATATATTGAGGCTTAAGGTTTGGTATTATACAATCTTACTTATTACTGTTTCATTGTTTATTCTTCTTGGTATCATAGTTAGATTCCACATAGTCTTTGATATATTCAATCAAAGTTTCTACTATAGTTGTCTTGGATTTATTCAATACAACTAAGCCTTTTACAAGCTAAGCAAGATCTATTCAAGCGGGATCAACAAAGTGGTAACAGAGCTTGTTGAGAAACGTTTAATAAGAAGAAACAATATACAGTTACCAGATCTATTTGTTTGTGAAAACGTAGAGGCAGTATCTTCACCAATGGTTGCTACTGCAAAACTTCTAGTGCTCAATCTAGGAGAATTTGAGCTTTGAAAAATGAGGATATAACAGTACTTCCTAATGACATATTATGCTCTTTAGGGAGTAATAGTAAATGGAGACTCACCTCCATCAAAGAGAACTGTTGATGGTGTTGAGAAAACATATCCTCCTATAACTGTAGAGGAGAAGTTAGCAAGGAAGAATAAATTAAAGGCAAGAGGTACATTGTTGATGGCCAAGACTCTAATGGAAGCTATAAGGAAAAGGTTTAGAGGTAATAAGGAGTTAAAGAAAACTTAGAAAATACTTCTAAAGAAGCAGTATAAGAATTTTTATGGATCAAGCTCAGAAGGACTTGATCAAACTTATGATAGGCTTAAAAAGCTTATCAGTCAGCTAGAGATTTTGGGTGAAACTATTTCTCAAGAAGATATGAATCTGAAGTTTTTAAGAAGTCTCCCATCAGAATGGAAGACTCATACCTTGATCTGGAGGAACAAACTTGATTTAGACACCTTGAGCATGGATGACCTATACAATAATCTAAAGATTTATGAAACTAATGTTAAAGGGTCATCAAGCTCAAACCAAAATTCACAAAATGTGGCTTTTGTATCTTCCAATAACTCTGGCAGTTCCAAGCAAGCTCATGGTTCTAACTCTTCCAATACTGATACTATGGGTGATGATGTGATCAATTCTTTTTTTGCAAACCAATCTAACAGTCTATAATTAGATAATGAGGACTAATAACAGATTGATGTTGATGACTTGGAAGAGATGGATCTAAAGTGGCAGATGGCTATGTTGACCATGAGAGCCAGAAGATTCCTAAATAGTTTGGAGGAGATTAATTCCAGGGTTTGAGTACCATAAGGTTTAACAAATCAAAGGTGGAATGCTATAACTATCATAAAAGGGTCATTTTGCAAGAGAGTGCATGGCTCCAAGGGAGAACAAGAACAGAGAACCGGTAAGGAGGAATGTAACAGTGGAAACAACAGAGACAAAAGCTTTGGTGACTCAAGATGGACTTGGGTATGATTGGAGTGACCAGGCTAAAGAAGGACCTACAAACTTTGCACTTATGGCATATACATCTTCAGGTTCTTCAAGTTCTTCAAGCTCAGATTCTGAGGTATCTACTTGTTCTAAAGCATGTTTAAAATCTTATGAAACTCTCAAAGAACATTATGAAAATCAGACAAAAGATTTTAATAAGTCTCAATTAAATGTAGTAGCTTATAAAACAGGTCTAGAATCTGTAGAGTCTAGACTAGATGTGTATAAAAAGAATGAGGTTGTTTTTAAAGAGGACATAAAGATTTTAAAACTTGATGTTAAGTTAAGAGATAATGAACTAACAGAGATTAGAAAGAAATTTAAAAAAGCTAAAAAGGAAAGAGATGATTTAAAACTTACCTTATAAAAGTTTGAAAATTCATCTAAAAATATAAGCAAACTGTTAGAGATTCAAGTAAGTGATAAGTTCAAGACTGGTATAGGGTATGATAGTCAAGTGGTTGATAGTCAAGTGTTTGATAGTCAGGTGAATGATAAGTACAAAACAGGTGAAGGGTATCATGCAATTCCACCTCCCTACACTAGGAACTTTATGCCCCCTAAACCTAATTTGGTACTTGCTGATAAGGAAGAATATGTTTTTAGTGAGTCAATAACTAGTGTGCCTGCAGTTACAACTAGTGAATTTAAGACTACTGAATCAAAACCTAAGTCTGTTAGTGAACCACTTATTGAAGACTGGATATCTGACAGTAAGGATGACAATGAGACCGAGTTTAAGTCTAAACAGAGAAAACCTAGTTTCGCTAAAATATAATTTGTTAAATCTAATGAGAATTTAAAAAAAATACAACATAGGGAGTTATTATGAAGGTATGAGGTAATAATAACAGCTAGATACCTAGGAAAATAGTAGTCAAAGTCCTAAAGGTAATAAGAGAAACTGGAATAATTTGATAACTCAGAAGTTAAGAAGTAATTTTGAGTTTAAAAATAAAGCTTGTTATGAATGTGGCAGTTTGAATCATTTAATCAAAGATTGTGATTTCTATGAAAAGAAAATGATAAAAAAAAACTATATGGAACAATCCTAGAAGGATGAATCACCAAAATTCTCAAAGAGAATGATCACCTCACCAAGGAAATTTTGTTCCAAAAGCAGTCTTAACGAAATCTGGCATTAAAACACTTAATACTGCTGGGCAAAACTTTTCAAAAGCAGCAGTATCAGTTAATACTGTCAAACTAGTTAATACTGCCTACCCAAGACCAACAGTGAATAGTGTAAGGACCGCATTAAATGTTTTTAATAGAGCACATTCACATGTTAGAAGGTCCTTTAACAAATCTACAACAAATAAGAATAGTAATTTAAATGAAAAAGTTAATACTGTTAAGGGAAATATTGATAAGATCGTTTATAGCTCAATATTGATTAGATCTTATATATCTTGGATGAAAAATAATAATGATTGATAACACGCAGCGGAATAATAAAGAACACAATCAAAGTTATCACAAGGTTTTCTTTATTGATAGCTTACCCTATACCCCTAACTATAATTTGGGGCTTACACCAAACTTAACTATGGTGTACTATTCGACTCTCATCAGTCGACTTGCTATCTAACTATCTAGACTCTCATTGGGAGAGCTCTAGTTTTCTATGGATGGATATCTAAACCATATGCATGATAATCTCTTTATATAGAGAGATATCAAGGCTTACAACAGAAGATAAGAACAAACAATATATTTAAAACATTTAACAATATCTTCTAATATCTTCTGTATCTTTATCATTATAAGGAGATCTTTTGATATCTTCATCTTTATCTTAATGTGCTCCACCAGCTTGAAGATTTCTGTAATTACAAATTCAGTCCTTTTGTTTCATTCTTTTATTTATTTTGTCTCATCAAATCAAGAATCTCAACAATCTTCCCCTATTTGATGATGACAAAACAAACAAAGTCTCGTACGAACTTCATCATAAAGCCAAAGCTACCTTAATGTTATGATGTAATAATCATCCCTGAATTGAAAACAATATCTACAATGCTTACATTGATTTAAGATAACGAATCGAAAAGCTGCAATATATCTCTGTAGTCTTCTTCCCCTTTTTTGTAATCATCTAATAGGGGTCTTCTGAAGATATGCAACTTATAAACACTTCCCCTCAAGTGGTGCATGTAGATGGTTAAACATTTAATCAATAAGCTTCCCCTGAAACCAATATGTTTACCATATCTTGAATCTCGAACTATGTAGGCTCTATGTAGTGATCACTAATGAAGAAAATAAAGTATAATGAATTTGATGAAGAAGTTGAATCTCCCAAACTTGTGTCTTATGTCTTGCACTATCCACGTGACGTCGAACTTTAAAATAAATATGTGAAATATAAGTAGACCGCATCCTCTTGCAAAACATCATTTTCTATGAGACTATAACTAAGTGATAGCGAATATGTGCATAAGCACCATAAGAAAAATGACCATTCCAGTTTCTTCTATTATCCCTAGGACTTTGACTTTTCCTAGGATACTCTACTTGCCTATGTGTGTTTTCCTTATTAACAGATTTCACATTCTCATCAGATTTGACAAAATTAATTTTAGTAAACTTTGGTTTTGTCTGATCAGATTTAGGTCTAAACACACTATCATTATCACTATCAGTGTACCAATCTACAATGATATAAGCACTAGGCCTAACAGTTTTATGCTTTTCTACAATATCCTTACTAGTCTTAGATATACTAGTTTCATTTTCACTCACTTTAGTCTTATAGACATAATTATCTAACCCAGCAAAGGATAAGTCAGGTCTTGAGGGCATGTAGTTCCCAGTGTAGGGAGGGGGAACTGCATGAAACCCTTCACCTATTCTGAATCTATCATTTACCGGACTATCATCCACATTACTTTCTTTACTGTTAAACACACTATGAACTACTTCACTCTTATTCATTTGACTATTATAACCAAGACCAACTTTGTCTTTAGCACTTATTTGACTATTAATCAGTTTAGTTAGATTCTTTGATGAATTTTCAAAATTTTCTAGTTTAAGTTTCAAATCATTCTTTTAAAGCTTCTTCTAATTGATTTTTAAGGTCTTTGATAGAGATATCTTTCACTTGGACATCATACTTTAAAAATGCAATATCTTCTTCATAAACAGTCTTCATTCTTTTCATGAACAACTACGCTAGCTTCTAATGATTCTAAACCTTTTGATACCTATAATTTCTAGATAAGATTTGTTAATGATCAACACACGCTGTTGAACCATACTATTTTTGAAGAGTTTCGATAATATTGTTAAGCAATCTTAAGAGGCGAAGAAAAACCTCCAAAGTCTGAACTTGATAAACTTGATGAACCTTAAGATATATAGGCCATTAGAGCAAAGTTTGTGGGTCCTTCTTCAGCCTGAAAGCTCCAATCATAACCACCTATCCCATCTTGAACAACCAAGGCATTTGCATTAGTCTCCACTAGTACAACCCTTCTTGTATTATCTCCATTTCTATTCCCCTGATTCCTTGGTGCCCTGCATTCTCTAGCAAAGTGACCTCTCCTGTGGCAGTTGTAACATTCAAACTTTGTCTTACCAAAGCCAACAGTTTCTTTGCCATTGAAATTCAGATTCCTTCATGTCTTCTTTATGAATCTCTTCACTCTTATGGTAAGCATGGCCACCTACCATTTGAGATCCATCTCTTCAAGATCATCAGTATCAATCTGCTCCAGATCTTCATTGTCCAATTATGGACTATTAGATTGATTAGCAAAGAAGGAAAACATGACATCATCAGCATAAGTTAAGGAAGAAGCTTATCCCTGTGCACTAGCAGTAGAAACTTCATGAGCAGTATTAACTGCTTCATTAGTACTGCTAGTGTTTTCTGAAGATACAAAAGCCACATTTTGAGAGTTTGAGCTTGAGCTTGATTGGACTTTAATCTCAGCTTCATACACCTTTAAATTTCTGTACAAATCATCAATACTCAACGTGTCTAGATCATATTTGTTACGCATGATCAAGGTATGAGTGTTCCAAGCTGATGGTAGACTTCTCAGCAACTTCCAATTGGCTGATGAGTTTTTGAAACCTATCATAGGTTTTATCCAGTTCTTCAGATCTTGATGCAGCAAAATTCTCATATTGCTAGCTGTCAGAAGGTTTTTTGCATTTATTTATTCTTATTTTGTCTTTTAAACCTGGCCTTGATTGCTTCCCATAAGGTCTTTTGATCGTTGATTCCATGTAACTTCAATAGGTGCTCATTCAATAAAGGCCAACAATAGAAGCTATTTGCTTCAAATTCATTCTTACTTGCTAGCTTTTGTTCAGTCAGTTTTTAGGAGAATAGAGACTCCTTCTTCAGTACCAGCACTAGCTGATGCAATTGCAGCAGGTGCATCACCATTCACAATAACCTCCCAAAGAGCATAATCAGTGTAAGTAAGATATTGCTCCATTCTCATGCTCCAAAGATCATAGTCTCCTGTTTTGAGCATAGGAAGTTTTAGTGAGACAATGTTGGTTATTCTGACAGTGATACCATCTTCACTTTGAATATGAGATCTTGTGTAGATATAGTGTTCTTCTTATTCAAAGTTTCTCAACAAGCTCTGATACCACTTGTTGATCCCTTTTGAACAGATCTTACCTTACTTTTTAAAGCTTAGTGTGTTGGATAGATCCAAGACAACTATATATAAACTAAGATTTGTTGAATACTACAAACTATCGGAATCTAGATTTGCAAACTAGAAGAACAATGGAAACAGTAAAACCATATCTTGCAAAACTTTCAATATATTAAACACAATCAAATTTACATAAAACCTTGAAAACTATGAAGACTAACTATATTTTGCTATGAAACACCTATATAAAACTTGATATCTAGATCTATGCCGTAGGGTTCCATTTATACACCAATGAAACCCTAATGGGTTTACAAAACGCGTCAATTTATCAATGCATATCTATTCCTAATATATCTCATGCATATTATTTTAGCAGTACTAACTATTATAACTAACAGTACTAATAAACTAGCAGAATGAGACCATTGTGCAAAGTTATGAAGATATTGTATAAAGTTATGAAGACATAATATACTTAATACCATTGTTTTAAACTTACAAGTCTGAGAAATAAGTGATGACCATATTTGTGTAATTTACAATTTCTGACGAGTAGAATGAAGACCATTTGCAAACCCACAATTGTCAAAATAAAATAACAGAGGCAATAGTGCAACTACAATGCCTAAATAAAATAAAACGATCAGTTTTTATATAATAACTCTTATATAACAAACGCGTGATATACCAAGGGAGCGAGCAATATATATCATACATAGATGGACATGTAAATACCTTAATGCAACCCGTATTGTAATACTTAAGAAAAGTACGTAGTATGCACTTGAAAATGTTTGTTGTGATGCCAATATTTGTAAAACGGTTATAAGTTTAGGGTAAAATATGCAACCTAGTTCTCTATAACCAGTGCTCTGATACCAATCTGTAACACCCCCATAAAATCACAACGCAACGGAATACCACATTGGGGTGCTACTTCATAATACATAGCGCTAGATACAAGAGAAACGACCTCTAAATTGTATCGTTTGTAAACAATCTCGTTGATTTTCCGAAAATCAAAAATAATATTGTCCCCATAATTATATAATCTAATGTTTTTTCCACTCCAAACAACTCGCGTGTTACAAAATATTTACATATATATTTAAACAAGATTAACAGGAAATACTAAAATAAGAATATAAGTTATTTAACCATATTAACCACCATTTCTTCCGGTATTTAATTATAAATCACGGCATAATTTTTATGAAACCTTGCGATATATTTATTAACCGATTTATATAAATCCAAAACGCAACATAAAGGTTGTTTCAGCTCACCCAAACACCCCCTATACGGTTTTTCTGCTAAACAACACGCCTAATGAAAATTCTGCTATCGCTAAACGCACCCATATCGTTGACACAGCCAAACCAATCACCTTCCTTATGTTTAACATTTAACCCAAACGCACCCTTAAAATTTTCTGTTAACCCAAACACACACCTTAGCAATTTCTGTTATGCCAAACGCTCCCTAAGTGGTCTTAACCATATAAACAAACGCATCCTAGTGAATATGTTAAACCAAACACACCCTAATGGTTGTAAACAACACTAAACACAGCCCTCGACTGTTTTAACAAAACCAACATGCACCCTTGTGATGGCGTCGGCTGCCAAATGCACCCTGGTGGTGGGTTGGCTGTCAAACGCACCCGTGGTGAAAATAACCACAACCAACGAACTCTTGTCGTGGTGGTTTTCCACCAAAATGAACACCCCTAGCTGCTTACATGAACCGGGCGCACCCTAATCGGAGCTGCCATCAACCGAACGCACCCTTGTGCGGTGAAACACAAACCAACGCACCCCTCGGTGCTATTTAAATCAAACCAAACGGACCCCCCAAGACGCTATTAAACAAACCACGCGCACTCCTTGGTGCTATAGAAATCAAACGCACCCTATTCGGTGGTGGAAACCCAACACACCCCAAGTGGTTTAAACCACAGAAACAAACACGCCCTTGTGGGCTATTTTTCAGCCGAGAACCAAGACGAAAACAAACCACGGCAACCGAAAACCATTTATAATACAACCACAGCCCGACACCTTGAGGGTGCGGCTGTGGTGATAACCAACCGAAGGCACCCCGACTGCTGTGTTGACGCTTCGGTGGTGATTGTGGTTTGTTATGACGATATGATGACTATTTGATGATGATGAAGGGATGACGTCTGAGGACAGCCGGAGGGGAGGGGTAAAAAGAGCGTGGAGGCGAGTGGGGTAAAGTGGGTTGTAGATCGGAATAAAGGAACACATTAGGTGTTTCCCCGGAAAAATACCGCCGAAAAGGTTTCGGCGGCCGGCGATGGCGGCCACTGCGCAGATTGGAGGCCGGCGGTGCCGGAAAAAGTGAGGAGAGGGAGAGAATTATATATGTATGTGTGTAAATTTTGAGATGGAAATGAAATTTTGTAAAAGTTTTTATATTTATATTAAAACTTTTAAATCAAAGTGGCATGTGTTAATTTCTTAAGGGACTAAATGTGTAACTTGTTAAGAAACTTTTATAAAATATCGGTTCGGGACTCATTTGAGCGACTTAACGGATGATTCGAGTCACGAAACTTGCGCCATTGTTTTCCAAATCATTTTTCTGATAAAAATGAGTATTCACTCGACTAATTTTCGTAAACGTTTTATAAAATTTATTTAAAACGTTTATTATTTATTTTGTATATTACTGATAAACTTTGTCCGAAAAATTAAAATGAATTTTAACCCGAATATTCGCGTTTTTCAACAAACGCTTTTAATTAAAATGCTAAGAAATTTATTAAATATTTTTATTTAATACAAGGTGATAATTAAATATAATTTAATTATTTTCTGCGTTTCTAAAATTTTGCGAGGCATTTCAGTCACCTTCTGACTGTTTTCGGGTCTCGGTCAAAACTAAAAAGTTGTCAGGGAGTTTCTTATTAGACATCAAATATTGCTTTTTTTTATTAGATCCGAATAATGAAAACGTGGTTTAGCTACTCGTTTTTGATAAATCAACCTAGGAATAACTTATATCTCCTTTAAAATTCCGAAAATTCTCGGATGTTACAGCTAGCACTCAGGGTGCTGCTGGTAGTTCAACAACTGTTGAAAATTTAAGTGATGCTGTGATTTATTCCTTCTTTGCTATCCAACCAAGTATTCCACAGTTTGATAATGAAGATCTACAACAAATCCATCTTGATGATCTAGAAGAGATGGACTTGAGGTGGAACATTGCTATGCTGACTATTATGGGGTCAAGAAGATACCTAAGAATACTGGAATGAGTTGGATTATGGCCAACAAAGAAAGAATTTGGTTTTATAAGTCCAAAAGAGGATTGTTTAACTGCCACAAAATGGGACACTTTCCAAGAGAGTGCAGAGCACCCAGAAATCAAGACAACGGGAATAAGGAGCCTACTAGAAGGACTGTGCCAGTTGAGGAAACTACTTCAAATGCCTTAGTGCCTCAGTGTAATGGCTTTGGCTATGATTGGAATGACCAAGCAGAAGAAGGTCCAACCAGTTTTGCTCTTATGGCTTATTCTCAAACAAATTCAAGTTCTTTTACAAACTCTGAGGTATCTAATGACTCAAATTGTTGTTCATCTTGTTTAGAATATGTAAAAGATCTAAAAGAACAAAATGAACAATTAGTTAAAGACTTAAGAACAGCTAAGATAAGTGTAATTTCTTTATAAAACTGTTTTAGAATCTGAGAAGCTAGACTATATCCTTTACGAAAAAAAGGAAAGAGATGATTTAAAACTTACCTTAGAAAAGTTTGAAAATTCATCTAAAAATCTAAGCAAACTGTTAGAGATTCAAGTAAGTGATAAGTTCAAGACTGGTGTGGGGTATGATAGTCAAGTGGTTGATAGTCAAGTGTTTGATAGTCAGGTGAATGATAAGCACAAAACAGGTGAAGGGTATCATGCAGTTCCACCTCCCTACACTGGGAACTTCATGCCCCCTAAACCTAATTTGGTACTTGCTGATGAGGAAGAATATGTTTTTAGTGAGTCAATAACTAGTGTGCCTGCAGTTGCAACTAGTGAAGTTAAGACTATTGAATCAAAACCTAAGTCTGTTAGTGAACCACTTATTGAAGACTGGATATCTGACAGTGAGGATGAGAATGAGACTGAGTTTAAGTCTAAACAGAGAAAACCTAGTTTTGCCAAAGTAGAATTTGTTAAATCTAATGAGCATGTGAAAACACCTAGGGAGTCTGTTAAGAAGGTAGAGAATAATAAGCAAGCTAAATACCCTAGGAAAAACAGTCAAAGTCCTAGAGGTAATAAGAGAAACTGGAATAATTTGATGACTCAGAAGTTAGGAAGTAATTTTGAGTTTAAAAATAAAGCTTGTTATGAATGTGGCAGTTTTAATCATTTGATCAAAGATTGTGATTTCTATGAAAAGAAAATGGTGAAAAACTGTATGGAACAATGCTAGATGGGTGAATCACCAAAATTCTCAAAGAATGACTCAACCTCATCCAAAAAGAAATTTTGTTCCAAAAGCAGTCTTAATGAAATCTGGCATTAAAACACTTAATACTGTTGGGCAAAACTTTTCAAAAGGAGCAGTATCAGTTAATACTGCCAGACCAATTAATACTGCCTACCCAAGACCAACAATGAATAGTGCAAGGACAATATCAAATGTTTTTAATAGAGCACATTCACATGTTAGAAGGCCCTTTAACAAGTCTACAACAAATAAGAACAGTAATTTAAATGAAAAAGTTAATACTGTTAAGGGAAATGTTACTACTGCTAGGCCAAAAGCAATAGTAAGTGATAATAAGGGAAATGAGGCTAATGCTGTTAAGGCCTCGACATGTTGGGTTTGGAGACCAAAGAAAAAGGTTTTAGACCATGTCTCCAGACACAATGGTGCATCAATGAACTTTAAAAGATTTGACTATGTTGATGCACAAGGCAGATCCAAGTCTATAATGGCTTGGGTCCCCAAGAGAGCCTGATTCTCTTACTTTTTGTGCAGGGCAATCCACAGCTAGAATTGCAGGAAAAATGAGTCATTGACAGTAGATGCTCTAGACACATGACTAGAAACAAGTCCTACCTCTCAGATTATGAAGAAATTGATGGTGGATTTGTTGCTTTTAAAGGAGATCCCAAAGGAGATAAAATCACTGGTAAAGGTAAAATCACTACAGGTAAATTAGATTTTAAAGATGTGTACTTTGTTAAGGAGCTTAAGTTTAACCTTTTCAGTGTCTCACAAATGTGTGACAAGAAAAACAATGTTCTTTTTACAGACACTGTATGTGTTGTTTTGTCTCCTGACTTTAAGCTACTTGATGAAAATCATGTCTTGCTTAGAGTTCCTAAAAAAGATAACATGTACATTGTTGATTTAAAGAATATTGTTCCTTCAGGAGGTCTAACTTGTCTCTTTGCAAAGGCCATATTAGATGAATCTAATCTATGGCATAGGAGGCTTGGACATATAAATTTCAAAACTATGAACAAACTAGTGAGGGGAAACCTTGTAAGAGGTTTACCTTCAAAGAATTTTGAAAATTATCATACATGTGTTGCTTGTCAGAAAGGAAAGCAACATAAAGCCTCTTGTAAGACCAAGATGGTAAGCTCAATCAGGTAACCATTACAAATGTTGCATATGGATTTGTTTGGGCCAACATTTGTAAAGAGTCCAATGAAAAAGATGTATTGCCTAGTTGTCACATATGACTGTAGTAGGTTTAGTTCGGTTTTCTTTTTAGCCACTAAGGATGAAACTAGTGAAATCTTTAAAACATTCATAACTGGCATAGAAAATCTAATAGACCTTAAGGTGAAAGTACTTAGATGTGACAATAGGACTGAATTCAAGAATAAGGTCATGAATCAGTTCTGTGAAATAAAGGGTACTAAGAGGGAATTTAGTGTTTTTAAGACTCCACAACAAAATAAAGTAGCAGAAAGGAAAAATAGAACACTAATAGAGGTTGCTAGGACTATGCTAGCTGATTTAAAGTTACCTACTACCTTTTAGGCTGAAGCAGTTAATACTGCTTGTTATGTACAAAATAGGGTATTAGTAATTAAGTGACTGGCTGAGTTTACACTAAATATATATATAATATATATTAAAATATAAAATATATATCTAAGTGTAAAAACCAACA
>BQNB010175405.1:0-13162 GCA_026074375.1 Tanacetum coccineum
ATGTATTGTGTTTGGCTGGCAAAGTTCTGTGTAGTTCGCCCTAATATAATGCTCCAACTGGTAGGACCTTTAGGTGCGTAAGTGACATATTGTGATTGACTAGCGAGGATGCTATGTCTTGGATTGTTAGCATATATTCACTGTCAAATAACACTATTGTCCACTTTTGAAATATTGGCACGGCTTTTGTGTTTAAGGTTAAACCTACAAGCTTACCAACATTATTGTTGATGTTTTCAAGTATCATTTTAAGGTGAAGTGAAAGAAGAGTAGTTTGGTGATTGTGATAGCAGACTTAGAAGTATCCTGTGTGGAATTTTGTTTGAAGTCTTGCTTGCTTGTTATTTGATTCTAGTATTTGGATGTTTTGGATTAAGTTCGGAAAGTGGTCCCCTGTGAGGGCATATGAAAAATTGTAAGAGATTATGGATTTTAGTTGCGATTTGGGACATCACTCGAGGTTGTTTGAGGTTGATGGTCTTCATAGCACTTGAAGATTATGCATTGTAGTTTTCTCTAGTTTGTATCTTGTGTTATGATTGATCATTATGTTGCATCCCCGAGTTTCCGCCATTGTCAGGGTGTGACAATAGGTTTTCTCCCAATAAGACTTCCATTGTGTATGAGAAAATGTCTCCTAGATCTTGTCTTAGGTGGAAACCCACGGGTAGAATTTTCACAACTATGGTCTTCGGTGGATTCTTACAAGAAAGTTACTCGACTCTTGCACGGGCAAGATTGACTATGAACCCCCACATGGTTCCAATGTAGATATCTCTAAAATTCATGTATGCAAACAACCTCTGAATTTAAGTGCAGATACATTCTAATGTCAACAAAGAAAATCTCAGAGTGTGGTTACTGAAAAAGCTGATATCTCAGAAACCAGTGTTACAAGGGATTCACAACTAATGAATTAAGAAAGATGAGGTTTGAACAAAACGGTTCAAGCCTCGCTCCAAAATGTCAAAGAATGACGTTTAAACAAAACGGTTCAAGCCTTTCTCCAAAATGTCAAAGAATGACGTTTGAACAACACGGTTCAAGCCTCGCTCCAAAACGTCTGATGACGTTTGAACACAACAGTTCAAGCCTCGAACCTTAATGCCAAATGATGTTTGATCAAAACGGTTCAAGCCTCGCACCAAAACATCAACAGAAGTTCCTACAATAGATATGATAGTCATGACGTCAATGATAGAGCTGGAAAGTTTATTCGGTCCTTTGTTCAACGAATATTTCAGTGGAGAAAATCAAGTTGTTTCAAAGTGTTCCGCTGTTACTACTGCTGATGCATCCGATAAACGTCAACAACAACCATATTCAACTTCATCCACTTCAACTCTAGCAACAACTGTCTCTGCTGATGGAAACTTCGACTTGTATATATATTTATTTTCTCTTTATTTATATTTTTTTTAAATGAAAATACAAAAATATAAAACCAAGAAAAAGAAAATACAAAAATAAAAAATATTTCAAAAACAAAATATAAAATCAGAAAATTTCAAAAATACCAAAAAGAATATTTTCAACATGTCTCTTGGAATCGATAACATTTAAGTACCTAGAAATGTTGATTAACATTGACACGGGTGTGTAAATGAAGTTCAAGAATGTCATTTCTAATTTTTCTCATATGGCTTATAGTTACTTCAGACTGTAACCCGATCCCAAATGTTAGGCGAGTGTACGTTTCAGTGCGCTTACTCTAAAATAGAAGAGAAGTCTTCTATCATGTGGTTTTTCAAAATTGTTGAACACAAATTTTCAAATAAAACTGTAAATGTCATAATCTTGTGGTAATACAATTTGTGGTATCTTATTAATATCTAGAATATTATTTGTGGTATCGTCAAAATTGTGTGTTCAACACTCCCTTCCTCAGGTAATTTCTCAAAATTGTGGTACTATAAAATGTTATTTTTATGTGGATCAATTTTTAGGGAGAGCTTTTAAAAACCAAAGCCTTTAATGTATTTTGGGTACATCTCATAAATGTCAATCTTATGTATCTAAAAACATTCAGTTAAATTAAAATGTGGTACTTCAAATGTCAGATAACAATATACACTGTTCACCAAGGCATCTAACTTCATGTTCAACATATTTGTGGTGTCATATCATTTTTTCCTTATAATGTCAAATTTTTAATTCTATGGTATCTCACATATATTGTTGAAGGGGAGCAAACAGCAAATGTTTCATATTTCATGCTATGTATACATTCTTCTCCCCATAAGCTTTTAAAAAAATATCATTTTAATCAATTGGTATTTCAAATACTAAAAGAATTAATATTTAAAATAAGGGGAGAAAATGTGATTAAAATATGATCTAGAAGAATGTGATCTTTAAGACTCTAAGTGCACAACCTCTACCCACATGTGCGAAACAATTTCGAATCTCGATGCACATGTGTAGGGGGTATTTCAAAAGAATGAAACTCTCAAAGTGTTAAAACGTCTTGATTTGAATTAAACACTTTGATTGATTTTAAGTAGTTTTATGGTTTCGACCAATATACCCAATAATCAACTAACTCACGACGTTGATGAAGTCATAAGGTGGTTAAGGTTAGGTATAAGTCCTATGATCCAACCAGAACCGAAGAGATCTACCCATGGAAATTGAATAGTTAGATTAGAAGTCCTTAGGTATGATTGGAGATGAATGAGTAAAAGGGAAAAATGCTGACTAAGACATGAGTTATCACCAAAACAATCACAACATGGTGATAGTGATGACGTCTTGGTAAACATTAAAGGGGTTGAAGAATGAAAAGGAAATGTATGGATAAAGGGTGAAAAGAAAGAAGCCCTCCATAAAACTTGGGCAAAAACCGGGTCAATACATAATCTATCAGAATCACAAAGATGATGTTGGTATTGAAGACAGACATAATAGAACCAGTGATGCAATGCACAACTCTTCCCAGCCATTTAAGTTTCTCTCAAAAGAGACTTGTCTCATTTTTGACAGAGATACACACGTTATCTATTGACATCTCACTCCGAGATTGCTAATATTGAAAAGGTGGCAGCCAGCTCTAGCCTCCGATTACTAAAACCAAAGTGCATAAATCAAGTCTAGAGCCAGAAGAGATCAATTTATAAATCTCATTAGGACACAATGTCAAAATACACTTGTTGAACACCATTAAGTTCACAAGTTATAACAAGAGTCCTACGCATTATCCTTGAGATCTTGCTAGAAAGTCAGAGTGATACTTTTTAGTTTCATAATGACGAATGGAAATCCTTCCAGTGTCATCATCAAACATCTCTGCGGTAGGTGACTTGCAAGATTCTATATGAATCAAGCTTGTGGTAACTGGATATTGATTTGGTCCAGTAAATGAATTGACTACTTAATCAGAAAGATAGTAACTATCTGATTCACTCTTACCTTTTTGTCTGCTTTGAGACATTTCGGTAATGAGAACAGGCTAGTACAGCTGCAAAACCCTGTCAAGGAGATTCTTTGAATCTACCTGATCACGGGTATAGTATTTATACTATAAAATGGGGAACCGGTGGTTATTGCAACCTAAAATCGACGAATGACAAAGACATATTGACCATATCTGCTATTTATTACTAACACTCAAATGCAGTTACAAACATCGGTGTTGCAGCCTCGATCATGCTAAGTCAAATTCATTACCACATGCTCATGCTCAAGCTTTTAAGGTCAAACATTCAACATCATGACTGTTGCTGCTAAACAGAAATGTTATCAGTTAGAAAGATAAAGTACATGTCATAATACTCTTCAGCAACTTTGATAATCACAAACTTCCTCAATATCATCAAAGATCTTCAAAGTCAAACAAGAAAGGAGATATTGTTAGCCTGATGAAGAAGAGGAGATTGTGAGCTTTCAAGACAAGTATAAGCATGTCGGTCAAGAGCACAAGTTGATCACGAAAGTCAAAACAAGATGATTCAAGACAAGGAGATGATGCAAAATAAAGATCTCAAGCACTCAAAGTCAAATGATGAAGGCTCAAGATCAAGATTACAAAGCATGAAGGAACAAGCCCATTATAAACAAGAAAAGACGAAGACAAGACCGAAGAAGGCAAATCATAAAAGTCGAATCTGATAACTTCAACATTGGGGAGATAAAGTCAAATTAAGATAACCTTAACATTGGGGGAGATTGTTAGCCTTAATTTTATTAAGTCAAACAAGAATGTTATCGGTCATCTTAGTTATTATTAATCTTAGTTTGTAATAGGCTAGTCGGGTTTAACGGGCTTAGACTTTAAGCTACTATTGTCCATGTTTCGGGCTAAATCCAAACAACAAGCTACGCCCGGCCCATCACAAAAGCCCATACGCCTAAGATGAAGGCATGGACTATAAATACCCCTTCACCTCATGCGGTGAAGGGTGTTGGTTACCATTTCTCACATATTGTAATCTTCCATTCTCTCTTCCTTCTCTCTAAACTTCTCTCTTTTCTCTCTTTCTTATATGGTTTGATCTATCTAGCTTATTTGGTATGCTTATTGTGTCGTTATATAGATTAGTAAGTGGGATAACATGATCCTTTATCAAGTTTATGGTAATTTATATACAATGACAAGTAGTGAGTGTTATTTCTTCCGTTTCCTATATTGTTATAATGTAACACCCCCATTTTTACAATATAGCAGCGGAAGCTAATCTGGGGTATTACTTCATGGATACAACAATCATAATCATAGAAAACAACTTTAAAAGAGACGTTGTTGGAAAAATTTAGTTATCATTCATTATAATCAGAGTTTTTACAAAATGCAGGTCCCAAAATCTAAAATATTATGTTTGAATGATAACAGTTCAGCCATCTTCGAGCCCATGCCACTCCGTGCCGCAACTTGCTCAATTACCTGAGATAAACATGCTAAAAAGTCAACACAATGGTTGAGTGAAATTCATAAGTTTGATAAACAGTTTGAATACAAGTCATAGTATAATAATTGTACAACACAATTATTATGAAAATGGTATGGTTATGTTCTTGGGTCATGTTATTATATACCCGAATCATAGTTACAATGTATTATCCCGTTGTTACCTTGTTTGGTCTGTTTGGTCTTGTCTGGTATCAACACATTATTATCCAAAGTCAATTTAACGACTCGAAGAGCTCATATTATCAACATATTAATATCCAAAGTCAATTTAACGACTCGAAGTCAAATTTAACGACTTGAAGTCAAATTTAACGACTAGTAGAATTTATAATACTAACATATTAACATCCATAGTCAATTTAACGACTTGAAGTCAAATTTAACGACTTGTAGGATCTATGATACTAACAGATTAACATCCATAGTCAATTTAACGACTTGAAGTCAAATTTAACGACTTGAAGTCAAATTTAACGACTAATAGGATTTATAACTTAGGCATTGATTGTAATGATGTATCAGATTAGCATATAGTCTGGTAAAACACTTGTATTCGTTATTTATAGCATGTATCCCCCTTACGGGTTTATGAAAGCATTTAAGAGATTAAAAGTGAGGCTATGAACTCACTAAGTCATTGAAAAACAATCACATTGTTATAAGATAAATGAGTATGTAAAAGAGTTTGTAACAAGCATGTATCCCCCTCGCGGGTTTATAAAACATGTAAATAAGTAAAGGCGAGGTTATGAATCTCACCTAATAGGTAGATGTAATATATATTCCAAAATGAAAGCTGACGACCTTATCACAATCTTAACGGGGATAGTTGATATAGCAAAATGATAGTAAACAGCCACGTCACGCAACCTGAGTAAATATGTTGAGTCTTAGGAAGATTGTACTCTAGAACTTTAGTTTTAAGAGTTATGAGTTTGATTGAAGAGTTTGGAATTATTGTATCACCGTTCGGGCCATCATAATTCAGAAGTCATTCAGTAAATGTTTGAGGAGCTAGGGCACTTTAAATCGTAAACCCAACAACTCAGTCAGAACGTAATACCAAGATGAAACCTCTTAATTGACAGATCTCTCTATTATTGTGGGACTAATATAGCTTCAGGCTGATCGGTTTTATGTGTTTAATCAATATCTGGGAAATGTTCAAGCATGGAGGAGCGTTAATTAAGTTATGTTTTGAGAGGTTTTGAACTGTTTTTATACTTTTTCAAAATGTTACATTTTAGACCCTGGGGTTTGGAAAATTGCAAGTAGACCCCTGAGGTTTGCACTATTTACGACTTTGGTCCTTCAACTTTTATTGATATACAAAATAAACCTTGGACTTTGAAAAGTGACATAAATGATCCCTGGAGTTATAACTTTGATAAAATTACACTTTTAGCCCTTTTAGTTATAAGTTTCCAAAAGTTACGATATATACCCCTTGGCATGGTTTATATTCAATACATGTTTCAAATTGCCATGAAGCTTAGTTTAACATTTCAATAGATATTTATAAGTTATAATACTTAAATATGACAGTTTTAACGCAAACAAAAGTTTAATAATGATTCGTTAAGCTAGGAAGCAAAACGGGTCATATTAGGGTTTCAAAACGTAAACGTGTGGGTTTTAAGTTCAAATTCCTTCATTAATCAATAAAGTGGTTATTTTAACATTATTTAAGCATGCTAGGATAGATTATAACAATATTTAACCATTATAACATTTAGTTTTAAGAAAAACGCGAAATTAGGGTTTCGGGTGTACGGTTTTGGATCAAAAAGGCATAACACTTAGGTTTTTGAGTTCAAAGCTTTATATTATGATTTTATCAAGATCATATGAACATTATAACGTTACATGAGCAGATATGAAGTTGATAGAACCTGGGTTTGAGCTTCAATGATCAAAAATGGTGGAAATGGGTCATTTCGGGTAGTATTTCCACTCGTACGCCTTGTATCTTCACTCTGAGGCTTCAATACTTCAGGGATTCACTTCTTGAACTTCTTTAATGATCCTAGGATCATAAGGGAGCAAAGGATTGCTGCCTATAAGGGTTATAGAGGAGGAGGTGTGGTGCAAGTTAGAATGAGCTATCTAAGGTCCTATTTATAGTAGTTTGAAGGCAAAGGAGTTAAGGAACACTTAGGATCTGTTCATGGACGTGTGGAGGGTCTAGTAGGTGATGTGTTGAAGCTATGGTGTGAGTATGAGGGTCTAGGATAGTAGATTGAAGTGGTGGAAGTGTTTTTGGGGTGTTTGGGTGTCACGGCTAGAAGATGGACAACAAGGCCATCATGTGTCTTCAATTTTGGCCATGGAAAGGTAAGAGCAGGTGGGTAAGCTGCTTAAGGGTTTCTAGAAGGGGTTCATGGAAGTTATTTGCACTTGGAATGGTTTGAAATGGTTCAAAATTGATGGTGAAAGGGTGCGGGCTGTTTTGGGGTTCGACTAGGGTTTCACAAGTTTTCAAGTCTTTATTTCGTGTATAAATGATTAAGGATAGTTAATATATGTAGCCAAGGTCTGATATAGGAAGGATTAGCAAAGATTAGCAATTGGTTTGGGTTAAAACGGATTAGAATTGAAGAAATGAGGTCACGGGTTTGATTAGGGCACGTTTAGGGTTTTCTTGACTTTCTTGGTTTATATTTTGTATACTTTTGATTAGGAATGATGGAATACAGATCCTAGGGCTTAAATAAAGTATTATCAATGAAGTTTGATCGTTGGTTTTAGTTAAGATGGGTTGAAATTGAAAGAATAAGCCGTAGCTTGGAATTAGGGTTCATATAAGGCTTTTAGGGTTTTCTAGCTTTGTAATTCTCGTACATTGTTGAAGCAAGGATGGATAATGATGGATAAAGGTTTGTAAACTCATTTTATGGGTTTACAATGACTCTTGGTTGCTTTCTTGAGAATGAGATGGTCAGAAAATGAGTAAACGGGTCAAAGTTACATTTAGTGCACAATTAGGTACATTTAGGGTTTCTCGGATTCGTTTTACGTACAAATGAAATAAGATGATGAAGTAATGATGAAATAATGATTGATTAGGATTGATATGATTGTAAAATAAGTTAGTGCAACTTATTTGAGTGTTGGTTAAGGTTTAAAATGGATTAAAATGAAGAAACGGGTCATTGTGTAGTATTTAGCTCGGGTTAGGGTTTCTGACTTTTGAATTAGGGTTTTGAGTGTAGATATGTGTGTGAAGGCTTATGAATATAATAATTAGGGTTTACACATTGTAGAATGAGTATAGTAGCTTGTACACAAGTTGTGGTGAAGAAATTGGAATGAAAACGGAGGTAAAATGGCTATTTTAGAGATCATGCTTAATGACTTGTATATTGAGCTTTTAAGGACTTGTACCTTTCTTTGGATAGAATGTATATTCATATGAGATGTTATGATACTTGTACATATGCTTTAGTAGCTTGTACATTCACTTTATATATTAATCTTTTATGGAATTAGGGTTTAGAGGTATACGATAACGGTTTAAAGCCCGTTTAGATATAACGTTGCGAATAGTACATTATAGGAATAATGTACCTTGTAAAAGGGATATGATGATATTGACTTGACATGTTATGATGTTTGCTTGACATATATGAAGATAGGATGGTCATAGATAGGTTGCGTGAGCTCGTCTACTTTAGTTATGACATACTAAGATATATAAGTAATGTAATAAAGCGAAAAATTTCCCCGTACAATTGTGATAATAGTAAAATAGGTTTTGCATTTGATGAAAATTCTTGGGTTGTTATATATAATTCATTATTACACTTGAGAAAATGAGAGAATCCAAACACTTGTGTGAGGTGCTAGTATATAATTTTTGTGCTTTTAATTACAAAGTCTATCCGGTTGTGCCATAAATTATATTTATTGAGTAGATTAAGTGCCCCCGACTTTGCTATTTACTAGTTAGAAAAAACCCATTTGCTTGAGGACAAGCATATCTCAAGTGTAGGGGTATTTGATGAGGTTTCATTTTATACACTTTGTTGGAGTCATTTAAACCCCAAAATCATGCAAATACCTCCATTTATTGTGCTTAATCGCTTCTTTTTGTTATTTTAGCATTTGGAAGGCATTTGGAGGAAATACACGTAACTTGGACTTAATTTGGGAAGAAACGAGACAAGATTGAAACTTTAAACTAAGATGATCATGAGATGGCATATAGTCCGTAGAGACGACGTCACAATTCACTGTGACGACGTTAAAGTGTTCGAGAAACGACGTCAAGATCTTTTGTGACGACGTCAGAGTAGCCGACACTAAGAAGCCCATAGAAGATTATGCGGGTTGATGATGTCGCAATTAACAAGCGACACCGTCGCGACTTATTCCCTATATATACAAACCCTATTTTTCATGTTTTGTGTGGAAAAATCGTGTGGAAATCATTAGTAGGCTTTAGAGCAGACATTTAGGTCGATTTTTAGGGTTTCTTAACCCTTGTACTCTCATCATAACTCCATGTTTAATTGAAGTGAAGTTCTTTATCCCTTTTAATTATTTGATATATCTATGTGTTGTTTGATTAATTGTTCTTCGCTTTCAATTAACATGCTTGGCTAAATATAATTTGTGTTTGCTTATGATTGCATGAAACCAAGTTGTTTATCTTTTGATATTACTTCTTATTAATGATGTGCGCGTTAGGCTTTAGAAAAGTAGCTTCTTAATTGCAAAGGAGTAGACCTAAGCTAAATAAAATTCAAAACATATAATATTCCCTACGCAGCGGCGCCAAAAACTTGATGCGGTCGTTGTAAACGCAACAAGTTCTATAACTTCCTAGGCAGAGTACCTAATCATTGTAGTTAGTATAGCAAGGACTCAGTGGTTGTTATTGTTCTCTTGGGGAATAGAGTGAGAAGGGTCGAACTAAACCTAACTAAGATCTAAGGTGTTGAGAGAAGATTATTTTTGTATTCTTATATTTTATAGAAAGCATGTAAAGTTCTGGGTTTTAAGAGGTGGTTTAGTTTTAAACTAATTAAACTAAAATTAAACTAAACTACTTTGGTGGGAACTCGTATGGGTAAACAAACGTATTTACTTAATCATGTATTACTCCTTAGTTTGCTTCTCCTAATCCTATTGCTTTGTCACACTTGTGATGATATGTGTAAGTATTTCCTAGGTCAGGAACGAATTACACTAATTTGCCGTCTACGTAATATTCCGTTAAGGTAACGCACAAGTAAGGTAGTATGAAGACTATTACAAGGCCCCTAAGAGTACCATACATGGGTAAGGTAGTATGAAGACTGTTACCGATGATATCCTTTCTACATAATCATGTTTCCCTAAACGTCTATGCTAATGTAATATTTTATAGCCAGTTTTCTATAGCCTAACGCCCACATCCATCACAAGAAGTAATATTAAAAGGATCTACAAACAAAGTTTCATGCAATCATAAGTAAATACTAATGGATCTAGCCTAGCATCTTAAGAAGAAACGAAGAACAATAAATAATCAAACAACACATAGACATATTAAATGAATAAGAGATAAAGGACTTCACTTGATTAAAACATGAGTATAAGGCTGATAAAAGAGGGTTTTCACACCCTAAAAACGACCTTAAAAGCTACTAAAATCGAACCCTAATTATGAAGTTCGTCTCCCAAAAGTTTCACACCTAAAACCCTAAAAACGATTGTATATATAGGAAATAGGTCGCGACGGCGTCGCTTTATAATCCTGACGCTGTCGCTTCGCAAAATATTCTAGGGCTTCTTTAAGTCGGTTAAGTTCTGATGCCATCAGAAAAGTCTTGAAGCCGTCGCTTTAGTATCCTGACGCCATCACCAATAATTATGACGTCGTCTCCAGCCATTGTGCACATTTTCTTCATCGACATTGGTGTAGAGTTGTAATCTTGTCCGTTTCTTCTCCAAATGAGCCCAAGTCACGTGTATTTCCTCTAAATGCCATCCAAGTGCTAAAAACATAAAAACAAACAATTAAGCAAGTATTTTGGACATATTTGCATGATTTAGGGGGTTAAATGACCCCGAGAAAGTGTATAAAATCACACCTCATCAAATACCCTTACACTTGGGATTTGTTTGTCCTTAAGCAAATGGGCTTTTCTACCTAGACAATAGCAATATCGGGGGTATTTAACTTACTTTTCAAAGAAAATTTATGACACAACCAATTAGACCTCGTAATTAAAAGCACGGAAATTATACACTAGCACCTCACACTAAGTGTTTGGATTCTCTCTTTCTCTCGGGTGTATAATGATATATAACAATATGGGAAACAGAAAATTAACACTCATTACCCGTCATAGTATATAAATTACCATAAGCTTGATAAATGATCAAACCTTCATCGTTGTAGCGTAAGCACCTAGGAATTTGTGGAAAACTAGAATATGGTTGAATATTTTACAGTTTTAAATTTGCTTTTAAAAGATTAGTCTTCAATTTATGTGAAGTTGACGATATTGATATTTGTATGATCTGATAAGTAATTAAGAAAGCAAGTAAAGTAAGTAAAGAGTAAGAAAGATAAAATAGAGACACAAGCGTTTATATTAGTTCGGCTACAAGGACACCTTCCTTGCCCTACTCCACTCCCCGAGTCACCTACTTGATAGTTCGTAAACACTAGTCGCCGATCACCTTTATTCGGCGGAGAAGCCTCACAACGTCGCTTACACCTTTTAATGGTACAAATCTAAATATTGGATTCTAACAAAAGTAGAATCAACCCATTGCAATCACACTTCTTTTACAAGGATGATGAATGATACTATAACTACTAAATGATGTACAAGATACAGAAATATGATCTTGATAATGTGATGAAGATGCGAAACAAGGTTGCTTGAACTTTGATCGTCTCATATGCTATTTCGGAAAATTCTTCTACAAAGAGAATTACCTACAAATGATGTATGAAACTATCTAGAACTAAAAATGAGAGAATGATCATATTGTTAGATAGATTAGAATAAGAATTGGTGGAGAAAACATGAGAAATGGCTTGGTATTTATAGGCCTAAAACCGCACTGTATCACGATTCCGCCGGTTCTATCTGCAGAAGGAAACCGACCGTTATAAGCCTTTAGAACCGGCTGCCCTGTAGCACGGTTCTATCCGATTCCTTTAACTAGATGAAACCGGCCAATGTTAAGTGATGGAACCGGTAGCCTGACACAAAATCCCAATTTTAGATTGCCAAATCTGAAAGATTATGTGTAATCTTAGTAGATTTCACTAAGATAAGGTAAGATGATTATGTCATCAATGATTTAAATAAGAAATTAAAAATACATGTGTAAATGGTTAGTTTAAGTGATACATGTTTAAGTGATTACTTACAACGATTTATGTTTTGTTATCGACAAAACACGAGAAGATCGTAAGATAGAAATAAACGTTTTTTACTGGTTTATTTGTATTAACAACTACCTTTAACTTTTAGCTATTTATGATTTTTTTTATATAATAAACTTTATTTATCACATATCTATCGATTCATTTAGAAAAATAGCAGTGAAAAGATATTCGAATTGCGAACAAAACGAGCCTAATATTGCAATGCTTTTGACATACGTACGATTTGATAAAAATTGTTGAAATTTAATATATACGAGGTTTGTAACCCGCGCTCCGCTGCGGAGCGCGGGTGTTCGTTAAGGATGAACGTGGCTCGGCGGGGTGCACAATAGAAAAAGAAAGAAAAAAACTCTAGTATAAAATTAAGATACATACAATGATGATTTCGAAACAATGTATCTTAATAAATTTTCAAAACCATATCCCATCGAAACAGTAAGAATAATCAAATGTGAAATGGTGCGTTTAACAGTGCCAAAAGTTATTGCGCATATGGTGGTCCCTGTTGGTCGCACCTCGAACATTCCCAGTGTTATAACTAACTTTATATAGTCTTGCAAGTGAAGAACCTCTTTCCAGTGTCTTGCATACTGAGAGAACCAAAATATTCCAAACCTTTATGTACGATACAGATAAAACTTTTACAACTTCAGCTTTATGCTATTCTAACATTTTATTCCAAACCTTTCACGTACAACACTGAACGGCAATAGTCCATTTACGTACAATACAGATAAAATAGAACACATAACATGACATGATAAAAATGCTCATATTTCCTTTGCAAACTACATAAATCCTAAGTTTCATAAAAACAAATGGTAACAGTTCTTAGCTACCAACAGACCGCCATTCTCTTTGAA
>BQNB010175406.1:0-13162 GCA_026074375.1 Tanacetum coccineum
ATACTACCTTACCCCTAATATGGTTAATCCCTCTTAAGATATTTCAAATGCATTTAATATACTCTTAGGGGCTGCTACGCCTTGGGCCGCATATGGTGGAAGAAGGAAAAGAGTGAAGTGTTATGTCCAAGGTAGTGGAAGGCGAAAGAGGAAAAAGGTTATTGGTCGCAGTAGCGGAAGGCGGTTCGTGATGGGTTCGGATAACTATCATACTTATCTATTGTCTAGGATATGTGTTTAGGATATGTGTGTCGTATTAGGAAAGTGTTAAAAGTCAATGTTTTTAGGAAAGTCAATCAAGAGTGCTTTTCAAGACAACACCTTGCGGACAAGGTAGTTTTAAAGGAGTGAGGAATGATACGCCTAGGCTAAGCCCATGGCCCATTTAGCTATTAGGGTTTTACCCTACTCTTGTCTTATAAATACTCTTGTACTCTTTTATTATAATCAATCAAGTTTGTGAATAAATTCTCTAGTCGTCTTCTCTCTATTTTCTTACAGAGCTCGCACACGCTATAGCGGTGCAAATCTATCTCTTCTTCTTCTTTATATTCTTAAGGAGCTCGCACACGCTAAAAGTAATGCCCTGTCCCGATACACCACCGAACATGCTCGTATCAATTGGTGCTTTCATTGAGAGAAGAACTAGAGCTATATTGATCTTTAAATTGATTGATTGAATGATTATAATGAAGAGTACAAGAGTATTTATAATAGATTAACGGGCCATGGGCCTATTATGGCTATTATGACTTTCCTAAACAAATAGTCAAACGCATTGAATGCGAAGACATTCCTAAACAATGACTTTCCTAACACAAAGACATATCATAAACATAATAAACTATGATAATATCCTAACCATTGGCGTATCATTCTCCACTTCTTCACAACCACCTTGTCCTCAAGGTGATTCCTAAAAATATATCTTGATTCTGGGATCCCATAGTCGTCTTTGAATTTTAGCTATCAGGGTTTTACCCTACTCCTATCTTATAAATACTCTTGTACTCTTTTATTATAATCAATCAAGTTTGTGAATAAATCTCTAATCTCTCTTCTCTCTTCTTAAGGAGCTCGCACACGCTATAGTGGTGCAAATCTATCTCTTCTTTTTCTCTATTTTCTTAAGGAGCTCGCACACGCTAAAAGTGGTGCCTTATCCCGATACAACCCCTAATCGGGTCGTATCAATTGGTGCTCTCGTTAAGAGGGCTTCCGATTTAGGTTAAAAAAAATTCATCGGAGTTACTATTCACCGAGTACTGTTCATCGAAGTTACTATTTACCGGGTACTGTTCATCAGAATTTTTTTTCCTGTTCTTCGAGTTATTGTTCATGGCATCGGACGACAACGATCAGGACGCGGAATACGCACTATGTAAGCTTTTGCAAATGGGTACGGTGGAAGATTATCAACGGGAGTTTGAGATGCTTATAAAACGAGTAACGATCCCTAAATCTTTACTTAAGTCATTTTATATCTCCGGACTTAAACTGGATCTACAATGTTTACTCTTAAGGTTAAACCCCAAAACTCTAGACGAAGCTTTTTCATTGGCCCGTGCGGCAGAAACACGCTTCGCGAACCTAGACATTTAGGAATTTTTGAGGTCCAATCCTTCAACTTTAGGAGAAGACTTCTTCAAAGCTCGTATCACCGAGGCTCGTTTTGAGATAATTGCAAAGGAAGATAAAGAGCACATCGTTGAAAAGAAAATAGATGTCATTCTACCATTACATGGTGAATTTGCTTCACCTAAGGCTAAAGGGTCCTTAAATGCTGATGAGTATATTGGTGTTGAAGAGGTTGTGGGTGGTGGCGAAGCGCTTAGGATTGGCGAGGATGATGACTTAGGTAACGCGGCTACGGATGGGGGTGATGATGCAGTCGAAAGCGGTGACATCTCAATTCTTAATTCACTTATTGGTCATGGGAGTCCGCGTTCTTTCCAACTTTGGGAAAAATCGGCAAGGGGGATGTTCATGTGCTCATCGACAATGGCAACACGCATAATTTTATTCGACCCGACGCCGTCGAAAAATTGTGTTTACCTACCCACTTTACGAAGGTGTTTAAGGTTTATATTGGCAGAGGTGAAACTCTTTTGTGTGAGAACATATGTGCTCATGTAGCAAGCGAAATCCAGGGTTTGCGCAGGAAGGTGGATTTGTATATGCTTATGATGAAGGGAATGTTGAGACGACAACAGCAACAACAAATAGCAACGAATGCTAAAATTCAAAGACGACTATGGGATCCCGGAATCAATAATTTTTTTTTAGACATCACCTTGAGGACAAGGTGAATGTGAAGGAGTGGGGAATGATATGCCCACGGTTAGGATATTATTATAGTTTATTATGTTTAAGATATGTGTTGACTATTTGTATTAGGAAAGTCATTTAATACGTTTGACTATTTGTTTAGGAAAGTCATAATAGCCATAATAGGCCCATGGCCCATTTAGCTATTATAAATACTCGTTGTAATCTTTTATTATTCAATCAATCAAAGTTAAAGAACAATTCTAATCTTCTCTTCTCTAATTTTCTTAAGGAGCAAGCACCCGCTAAAAGTGGTGCCCTATCTTGATACTATCCGTTACGGGTCGTATCAACTGGTGCTTTCATTGGTTTGCTCGTTGAGGGCTTCCGATTCAAGGTTCCACAAAAAAAAAAAAAAAAAAAAAAAAATCATGGCATTGGCCGGCAGCGAGCGGGACGCAAAAGACGCACTTTCTAAGCTTTTGCAATTGGGTACGGTGGAAGATTATCAACGAGAGTTTGAGATGCTTATAAAACGAGTAACGATCCCTGAATCTTTACTTAAGTCGTTTTATATCTCCGGACTTAAACTGGATCTACAATGTTTACTCTTAAGGTCAAACCCCAAAACTCTAGACGAAGTTTTTTCATTGGCCCGTGCGGCAGAAACACGCTTCGCGCACCTAGACATTGGGAATTTTTGAGGTCCAGTCCTTCAACTTTGGGAAAAGACTTCTTCAATGGGCGTGTCACGAGCTTGTTTTGAGATAATTGCAAAGGAAGATAAAGAGCACATCGTTGAAAAGAAAATAGATGTCCTTCTACCATTAAAAGAAGTTGTAGGTGGTGGCGAAGCGCTTGGGATTGGCGAGGACGATGACTTGGGTGACGCGACTACGGACGGGGGTGATGTTGCTTTGTCGAAGCAGGTGACATCTCTATTCTTAATCTCACTCACTTGGTCATGGAGTCCAGATGTTCTCTTCAACATTGGGAAAGATCGGCAAAGGGTTTGTTCAATGTGCTCATCGGATAATGGCAGCACGCATAATTTTATGCGACCCGACGTCGTCGAAAATTATGTTTACTACCACTTTCCGAAGGGGTTTAAGGTTTTATATTGGCAGAGGTTGGAAACTCTCTTTGTGTGAGAACATGTTTGCCCATGTAGCAGCTCGCAATCAGGATTGTGCAGGAAGGTGGATTTGTATGTGCTTATGATGAAGGGAATGTTGAGACGACAACAGCAACAACAAATAGTAACGAATGCTAAAAATGTTACGCCCTCAGTTTAGGATAAAGATTATGTCATATAATATATCCTTATTTAAGTGTCATTATTTAGGAATGTCTTTATGTTTATTTAGGAAAGTGAATAACTTGTGTTAGGAAAGTATTTAATATGTTTGACTATGTGTTTAGGAAAGTCTTCGTATTCAATGCGTTTGACTATTTGTTTAGGAAAGTCATAATAGCCATAATAGGCCTATGGCCCATTTAGCTATTATAAATACTCTTGTACTCTTTCATTATATTCAATCAATCAAATTAAAGATCAACAATTCTCTTCTCTTCTCTAATTTTCTTAAGGAGCAAGCACCCGCTAAAAGTGGTGCCCTATCTTGATACTATCCGTTACGGGTCGTATCAGTTTATGTATTTAGTGTGTGTTTTGGGAGAGAAACACGTGTATAGGTACGTGTTATGTGATTAGAACAAATCCTCCCACCTATGTACAATCATAATAGTTTGATGTTATATTAGTGTTCATAAGAATATTCTTTAGTAATAAAATTAATATTAAAAAAATGGGTCAGTGAGAAGGTTACTGTTTATAACATTATTTTAATAATAAAATTAATATTAAACAATTGAATGTGAGATAAAGGACGGCCCGATGAATGTATTATAGTTTTAATTTAACTATTATGAATGAGTTTCTTTCTACAAAATAAATTTACCATTATATGACAAGTCTAAAAGTATCGCCTATTTTATGGTGTTTTTTTGTTATTTTTTCTTTCACTTTTCATTTGTCGTCATTTCCTTTAGATTAAGCAATGTTGTAAATTGAATTCAACTCTTTATCTATACTACATTATAAAGCATTTAGGACCTTTCAAATGAAAGTTTGAAAATTCAGACTTTTCATATATAGAAATATTGAAAATTCAGACTTTTTTATTTATTTATAGATTTATGGAAATATCCTTTTTAACAACAAACACATACATCTAATAACATTTTGTACCAACTTTTGTTATGTGCAATCTTGACCATCCATCTCATTTTAGGGAAACACATCTTAAAGTGACAGCCAAAAGTTCAATATAGACTCAATATTTGTCATAGACCCAATGAACCAATCATAGCCACTTATTTTTTCATCAAAAATAAAAAACCTACTTTTCACTTTTTTTTTTAAAATTAAATATCTCACACACTGTTAATCGTTACGCAAAACAAAACATATCATCGCGACGATAATTAAATTATCTTTCAATAGAGGGGCGACACTATGTAGTTTCGACGAACTTTTTTTTATGATTTTATGAAGTCATATACGATTTTATGAAATCATATATGATTTCATAAAATCATATATGATTTTCGCAATTCGTGACTCAAAAAAAAAATCAAAAAAGTTTCTCGAAAGTATATCGTGTCACCCGTCTACTGAAAGATAAAAAAATACTCGTCGTGATGGTGTATTTTTTGTCGTGTGACGATTTACCGTTTGTAAGATATTTTATTTTTTAAAAAGAGGTGGAAAGTGAGTTTTTTTATTTTTGATGAAAAAATAGATGGTTGAGATTGATTCATTGGATCTATGACAAATAATGAGTCTATATTTTCTAAAATATGTCATCTTAAAAAACCACCTTTATTTTTAAGTTGAAATATCTTTTTATCTATTTATTTTTTTTATTATTTAATTTTACCATATTTTCTAAAATTTTGTGCTCTTTAATTCAACATCCATTTTAATATATTTTTATAAATTTTTAGTTTTTTATTTTTAATGCTTCCGAAACCGCTGCTTTGCGCGGATACCATTCGATTATTCTTATAAAGCTACGACTCATACTATTTTAACCCAATTTTTACACATATGCATTGTTGAGAGGTGCTTTGGCCAAAGCAATCAAATATATTCATTGGTTAAAATATACTACCATTTCAATTTGACACATTAATCTATTCTGCATCAAACAATATTGAAAAATATGGTAACCAAAAAAACTACATCTACGAAAAAAATGAAATAACATAATCTCAAAAATACATTCCTCCAAGTTAGCTTTACCCAAACAAGATTTATAAAGTAAAACTGGTTCAAAATACAATGATCAACAAAATTGAAACAACTTATACCAATCCCAATTGAGAATATCCATAGTTGTTTGTAGCATCATTGTAGACGACAACATGTAAAAGTCCTGATTACAAATGATCTAAGACGGCATCATATTTACTTGGCTCATCCTTTCTTTACTAGCCCACCTTTAAATACGCATAACCAAAATTTAGCTAAGCACTAAATAATCAAACAAATGATAATTACGTAACAAGCATCATAAAGTACTAGAAGTGTAATACACGGTCACAAGAAAATTACAAATTCTAAAAAAATAACTAAACATCTATCGATACAAAATCAATGTACATATATATAAGATGAAATTGTACCTTTACGAGACTTTGTTACGTAAACGGATTAAGGAAAGGGAAACTTGCTTATGAATTTATTTCTAGTAATATATACGCAGTTCCCGTAAAAGTCAATCAGGGGGACGAGACGACGCCTAGGAGAAAATGGAGGGCCAAAGTTGCCATTGATTGATTCCTTCCCACTAGATATTTTTCCATAGATATTTAGGTTAATTAAACTTGCTTATGAATTTATTTCTAGTAATATATACACAGTTCCCGTAAAAGTCAAAATAAGCGTCTTTCAGAAATAAAATGCAGAAGTTTAAATATAATCACGATAGATAGAAACACGATAGTCTTCCAAAGACTACGTTATTTGAGAGTCAGAACGCATCCGATAACGCTTCTCAGTCAAATGCGGGACAACTTCCCGGTTTTTTTGTCAAGTCAACACGTAACTTATAAAAAGTCAAATTTATGCACAAAAAGTCAAAGATGTTGACCTGGGAATTTACGGGGTGTCACATCCTTTCCCCGTTGAAAGAGATTTGTCCTCAAAGCTTAAGACATGCTATCCGGTGCAGTTAAGGATTTTGAAAACAGATGCGGGTATTTCTTTTGAAACTGGTCTTCACGTTCCCGGGTGAACTCGGGTCCTCTTCTCGAGTTCCACCGGACCTTAATGATAGGTATACGACTTTGCTTTAGACGTGTGACCTCACGGTCCATAATCTCGACGGGTTCCTCAATAAAATGAAGCTTGTCGTCAATTTGGATTTCATCCAACGGGATAGCAAGTGTGTCGTCAAACAAATACTTCTTCAAGTTTGACACATGGAAAGTGTTATGCACTCGGCTTAGTTGTTCTGGAAGTTCGAGTTGTTAAGCAACTGTTATCACTTTAGCAAGAATCTTGAAAGGTATAGTATATCGAGGGTTCAGCTTTCCCTGTTTGTCGAAACGCATCACCCCTTTCCATAGGGACACTTTGAGCATAACCATATCTCCAACTTGAAACTCAAGAGGTTTACGCCTCACGTCAGCGTGACTCTTCTGTCTATCGCGGGCAGCTTGAATTCGGCTTTTGATTTGAATGATCTTCTCGGTTGTTTCATGAACAATCTTTGGGCCAGTGAGCTGACTATCGCCAACCTCAGCCAAGCAGATAGGTGATCGACATTTATGACCATATAAAGCCTCAAAGGGTGCAGTCTTAATACTTGTGTGATAACTGTTGTTGTAAGAAAATCCCACCAAGGGTAAATGTCTGTCCCACCCTTTTCCGAAGTCAGTCACACAGGCACGTAGCATATCCTTTAGTGTTTGAATAGTCCTTTTGCTTTGACCATCAGTGTGTGGATGATAAGTTGTACTCATGTCTAGCTGGGTACCCAAAGCTTTCTGAAGTGACTGCCAAAAGTGAGAAGTGGATCTACTGTCTTCATCGGAAATGATTGATACTAGCTGATGACATCAAATAACGTCACATTTATACCATCATTTATCCCGAATAGACTAGCCACTTTTGTATAACTATTGCAAGAATTTGTACTTAATTGATTAAAAGTGTTATTTGCAGTAATTAAGGAGTGATTTGTGAAGACGTGCTAAAAGGTGCATATTTTAGAGCTAAAATAAAGATATTTAAAGATTGACTATTTCTGACCAATAGGTCGTATCCAGGAAAAGAGATATGGTGTATTAGCGCCAACTCTTCACAAGAAAACGTGTATAAACAATTCCTAATACGGCGTATCACTAATCTTCAATACGTCGTATCCAGCTGGATAACTATTCAGAGATTTGGGAAATTAATTATTTGGGGAAGATATATCAGATTGATTATAAACTTTGCGCGCACTACCAAGGAGGAAACACCCCATAAGCCGTATTGGACTTAGCCCAATTCCGGGCATATCTAGACTTTTTCAGACACTTATAAATAGAAAGACTCAAAAATTGAGTTTTTAGTGTGTTAAATCGTATTCCTTCATACCATACACATAAAAGATGATTTTCTGAAGAGAAGAAGAGAACACAGGTAATCAATCGTAGACATCGTTCTCGATTCCATAGAACACCGTGGGTAATTCCTATACTATGTAATCATTTACTTTTTGGTATCGTTCGGTTTTTAAAACGTTTAGTTTACCTGGTTATTTGATCGCCTGCTTGCTATAATTAAAATGGTTTATGGGCTAATACCATAGGGTATTATCCATACTTAATGATGATGAATGTTTGTTTGTTTTAAATCGATTTCTTAATTATCGTTGAAAGTTTTTAATTTTGGTTTATCCCCATGATACTTGTCTAACTTGTTTGATATGCGACCTATCATTCAACTGGGTCTTGTTACGCCTATCTTAAAAGGTGAGCTATGTACTGGGATGACTAGCCACTATTTCGCTTTTCGTTTTATATTACTGGACCAATAGGATCACAAATAACGTTCTGTCTTTGTCTCTTTTAAATTACAGTGCTTAGTTGACCCGGCAGAGTTGGACCCGTAATGTTTCAAAAGTAGTTTTTGATTTATTCATAAAGATTTGAATAGTGGACTACCAGTATATAAAATACCATCAAACACTTATAAGTGGGTAAAGTCTCGATGGGCTAGGGTTTATCAAGATCACCATTGCTTTAATCCCTAGATAGATTATAATTAAACTAAAAGGATGCTTTATGCGGATACGTTAATGTTGATAGGTTTTAAACGTGAGTTCAGTTCTTAGAAATGATGTCACGCACTAAGTCTTACAGAATTGATGATGCCGCTTCGAACAATAAGAAAATCATTGCACTAAATAAACAAACCAGCGTTTAATCATATTTAATATGGCTAATACGGTTTTTTATTAATTTGGCTTGTACCGCTCTTTTATCTTCTGATTGTTTTCTTGCATGTTTATTGTGTTTAGAATTGATTATTGTCACCATAAAACTTGTGTCAGTCTCTCAGACTGAAAACCCCCTATTATCATTAGAACTAGGTTTAGCATAGGTTTATCAAGTAATTAGAATTAACTTATATAGAGTAATTAAAATACTGATCGAATATAAGGTTAACGACCTCGCTCTTAGTGTTCGCACCCTACTTACCATGAAACTCTACCCGATCGGGTACACTGCCCGTTAAAATGTTATTTTAGGATAAGTCGACTAAATATAAATTTAAAACTTGGTAATCAATAAATTAACCCTACACGACAGCACATCAAGTTTTTGGCGCCATTGCTGGGGAGTGAAAAAGTTTAACCTTTAATTTTATTAGTATTTCTAACAATTAGGTTAGAAATAATTTATTTAGTGTAATTTAATCCTGTTTGTAATTATGTGATTAAATTATGTGCTTAAATTCCCGTATTATTTAATTGTTTTCTAAGTATCTTGTTATGATAGATCAACTGATACGCCGTATCCACCAGTTAGATACGACGTATCAACCCATCCACTCAAAACATCGTATTGATCTCTACAGTCTAAACAACGTATTCTGTAAAATCAATACGGCGTACTGACCTTCAGCAGACCCATACGGCGTATTCAAATTAATTGAATACTTGATCATCTAATACAGTAACAGAACTAAATTTTCTTTACGTGTTTAATTTTATGTATTCTTTTCAAAGAGCCTATCCTACTGATTTATTATCCTCTATTTCAGGTGATACATGACAAGAAGTTCCACTAAGGAACAAATTACACCTTTTGAAAACCCGAAAAGAGTATTTCGCTAAAAAAGAAGACTTTTCGAGACACCTGGTCTTGTGGAGTCGAGTTCACCTGAGCTCTATTTATTTTTTGACATCGAAGAACATTAAAAAGAAGAAACTATAAAAATTATGACGAAAACAATGGAGCAATACATGAGCAAGACCCGTGGAAACTATGGGTCAGGAGTTGTTAGGCCCAAGATTAATGACAAAACTCAATTTGAATTAAAAGGGCAATATCTCAAGGAACTTTGCAAAAATACTTTTAGTGGTTCAAAACATGAAGACGCAAACTAACACATCAAAAAAGTTCTTGAGATCGTTGACTTATTTCATATTCCCGAAGTGACTCAAGATCAAGTAATGCTTCGAGTTTTTCCCATGTCCTTAACTAGAGTCGTTGGCTCAGGAATAAACCATCAGGTTTGATTACAAACTGGGAAACCCTGAAAACAAAGTTTCTGAATAAGTATTGCCCACCTGCTCATACTGCAAAGAAAATGGAGGAGATTAACAATTTTCAGCAAGAACCGGACGAAAGCCTTTTTCGAGCTTAGGAAAGATTTAAGGAACTCTTAATGAAATGTCCCCAGCACTATTTGACTGATATGCAGGAAGTAATCTTGTTTTATAATGGTCTCGATGTTCCCACTAGATAGATCCTTGACTCTAAAGGTGCCATTCCCACTAAATATGCTGCTAATGCAAAAATAGCGATCCATGAAATGGCCGAATACTCTAAGAAATGGCATAATGGAACATTTTAAAAAGCCAGAAGTACTGAAACTTTTGATGGACTAGCTGCTATACAAGCCCAGCTCAAAAACCTCAGGAGAGAAATTAAGAAAGACAACGAGAAAGTATACGCTGCTCAGGTCAGATGCGAACTATGCAAAGGACCACACTACACAAAGGACTGTCCACTCAAGGAAGAAGGGAAGAATCTTAAAGAGGCTTACTACACATAGTTTGGAGCACCCTATCAACATGGAGGATAGTATAGAGCAACAGGGCCATGATTCTACCAATGCAACAACAGAAATTCTTCGTACCCTAATCAAATACAAACATTGGAGGAATCACTGACTAAATTCATGGATGAGTCAGCAAAGAGACACGAAGAGAACTTGAACATAATCAAGGAGATTCGAGCTTCTACCAATGCAGCTATAAGAAATCAAGGAGCATAAATTAAGACATTGGAAATTCAAATTGGTCAAATAAGTAAAGTTTTACAAGAAAGAGGAATCAGAGGTCTGCCCGGCTTGACAGAACCAAACCCAATAGACCATGTAAAATCGATCTCAACCGCTAAAGCTAATTCATCTGCAATACGCCGTATCGGATCAGGACCATACGTCGTATCAAACGCGCAGTATAGTAACTTATCATCTGAAACAGTTTTCTTTCCTAGTCGACTGCATGGTTACTACTGTGATGATTGGAAGGAGGCACGTGAAGTTCAGATTTTGGAATCATATGATCACACCTTGCCTCAGAAAGAAAAAGACCCAGAGAGCTTTACTCTACCTTGTTTTATTCATGATATTTGTTTTGATAAAGCCTTGTTGACCTAGGGCAAGTGTTAGTGTTATGCCATTCTCTACCTACTCCAACCTTGGTCTAGGTAATTTAGCTCACACTAGGTTAACTATTGAACTGACGGACAGAATAATTAAACATCCAAGGGGTATAACTGAAAACGTGCTAGTTAGAATTGGTAAATTTATTTTTCCTATAGACTTTGTTATCTTAGACATACCCGAGGATGACGATGTCCCTTTGATCCTCGGACGACCATTCTTATCAACCGTTCATGCCAAGATAGATGTTTTCAAAATAAAATTTACTTTAAGGGTTGGGGAAGAAAAACTTGTTTTCAAAAGTATTAAACCAGCTACTAGCATAATTAGAAGGGTCTATATGGTAAAATAAAGAACGGATCTTGATTCTAAAACTGAGTTTGTAGGAGAGGCTATTAATGAATTATTCAACCCACTCTTTAGTAATTATATTGAATTAAATGATTTAGATGTGCCTCTAGAACCTAGAATGAATCAAGATGATTTTGAGCTAACCCTTCATTTTATCAATGAGCCTGCTTATAAAAGTTGTTACAAAATGAATTTTTCTTGTATGATTAGGTATAGACATGTTAATGCCGATTTTCTTCCTTCCTTGTCCATTAATATCATGACTAAACATTTTTATAATTCTATAATCAAGGACAAGGGTGATCATGAAGGGAAGAATCTAGCAGGGACTTTGATTGACATACCTATTTTCGTTGGGAATTTTTCTATTATTTTAGGCTTTTCAATCACTAACGATGTGGATATAACATGTGGTGTTGTGCTCGGCATGCCATTTTGCAAAAAGTTTACGTCGTGCCAAAATATTATGGAGAGATTCGCTCACAGGGACGAGTGCGAGCGAATGGATGAATGAAGAGAAAGAAAAAGTCTAACTTAAAGATTAGATGAAAGAAAAGTGCTTATCGGGAGACAACCTGGTTGTTTTTAATTGTTTGAATGGTAATTTTAATTGTTTTATTGAGTCTGTCTTCCTAGACACTCAATACGGCGTATCGAACTCATATGGATACGTCATATCGAACCTGTCTTGACGTTATCAGTCCTTAATTTCAGCATTTAATTTCTGCAAAACTTTAAAATATTTACACGATGCAATATGACGTATCCTTAGGTTTGGGATATGACGTATTGACCTCATGTACAGTGTGTTTAATAATTTTCATGCATTGTAACCATTATATAACTAAGATAGGAAATGCACTTTTTTCTTCTAAACTTTTATGTAGGACCTTCCTGTAAGGAAATCGACGATATGGTATATTCTAAAAAAGACGTGTGTTGAACTCGTACGAGCATTCTGACACCTCGTCAACACATGTTAGGATTAAAAGCTTCATAAGTCTGTTTGTAATTACTGATGCTCTTATCAAAGTTAGTTCTGCTCAATAAGAAAGGTTTGTGTTACTACTACTAGCAAAAAGATTGTGAAAAATACGCTAAGTAGTTAGTACTGCTAGTATAAACTTAGTACTACTAGTGTAACTTAGAACTGCTAGTATATATTAGTACTGCTAGAATAAAGTTAGTACTGCTAGAGTAAAGTTAGTACTGCTAGAGTAAAGTTAGTACTGCTGGTGGAGAATGAAGAAAATATTCTAAGTAGTTACTACTGCTTGTACACAGTTAATGCTACTGGTGTATAAGTTATTGCTGTTAGTGTTCAGAGTTAATGCTGCTGGTACAAAGTTACAACTGCTAGAGAGTTAGAACTGCTAATGGATAAAGATTGCTTATGTGATATGTATGAGATATTTTTGTAAAAGATACTATAAGTTATTTGTTTAGAAGATCATGATAACTTAGGAAAATATTGTAAGCCAGTTAGGAGTCCTTGGTGTATAAAAAGAGGTCCTAGGGCATAGAGATTGATATCTTTTTATTGTTCTGTCAATCTATTCGTAGCTTCATGGTTTTGTAAACCCTAACACT